>JAYEVK010000158.1:0-128937 GCA_036346275.1 Otatea glauca
GAGGTCCTCCGACATGCCAGAATCCTAAGGGAAGTCGCCAGCACTCCTTGAGCATCCGACTGTGCTCAAAGCCGGCCGCCTAACGCCGCGCTCGCCGACGAGGAGAGGTGCAGGGATCATAGGAGAGA
Source organism: Otatea glauca (assembly GCA_036346275.1). Lineage (NCBI taxonomy): Eukaryota > Viridiplantae > Streptophyta > Magnoliopsida > Poales > Poaceae > Otatea > Otatea glauca. The sequence goes on from JAYEVK010000158.1 coordinate 129, forward strand.
TTGCTGCTTTTGTTGCGTGGTTTAAAAGAGGTGCCACCCCGAGTGGCTAGCCAACCTCAGACTTGTAAAAAAGAAAATGGGCAATGGAGAATGTGTGTTGACTATACGAGTCTCAACAAAGTGTGTCCCAAAGACTCGCTCCTTGCCCCGCATCGACCAAGTCATCGACTCCACCGGTCAAAGCGAGTCTTTCCTTCTCGATGCCTACCAAAGTTACCACCGATAGCGCTCAAGGAGTTCGACTCACCGCGACTTCCTTCATCACGCTGTTTCACTCGCTCACACGCTATAATGCCGTTTCGCCTAAAGAACGGGCGCTATATACCAACGATGTATGCAAACGTGTTTCAACAAACAGATCGGTCCGCAACGTTGAGGCGACGCTGACGACATCGTCGTGGAAGACCAAGAATGCGCATCGACCTTATTGCCGACTCGAAGAAACTTTCGCGAATCTTCGACGGCTCAGATAAAGCTCAACCCGAGAAATGCGCTCTGGTCCCCAAAGGAAGCCGCCGGCTTCATCGCTCCGAGCGAGGTATCGAGGCCAATCAGAGAAGATCTCGGCGATCGCAAGGATGGGCCCGATTCCTAACCTCAAAGGAGTCCAGAGGCTAACAGGTGCCTTGCGCCTTGGGCCGCTCGCAATCTCGCCTTGGCGAAGCGCGGAATGCCGCTTCTACAGTGTGCCAAGAACCGACCGCTTCACCGACCTCAGAGGCTGTGAAGCTCCTCACCCACCAAGGCCTTCCTATCCTCACCTCCGGCCCGGTCGCCCGCAAGATCAGCGAACCGCCGCCTCTTCTACATCGCCATCGCCAAGTCGCGCCAAGGCCCTTGTGGTGGAACGAGCGGAGGAAGGCCGTGAACTCAAGGTACAACGCTACCTACTTCATCGCCGAGGTTCTTTCAAAGTCCAAGGCTCTGACCGCAGTGCGTAGCCGCTTCACGCGGTGCTCATCGCCAAGAGAAAGCTCGCCCATTACTCACCAAAGACGCCATCATCGTGGTGACCGCGCCCCGCCGCAGGCGAGATCGCCCACAATCGCGACGCCGAAGGATAGCCAAGGGCGCCGAGCTCGCCGCCACGACATAACATACGCCCCTGACAATGATCGTTGCGTGCCCCGCCGACTTTGTCGCCGAAAGTGGATCAAGCCCAGCGCCACCGCAATTGAAGACCCTGAGCATCGGACAATGTACTTTGATGGGTCCTACATCAGAACGGCGGGCGCGGAGTCGCCATCATTTCCCACCGGAATGTACTTCAACACGCCATCAGTTACTTCGACGCGACCAACAACATCGCCGAGCACGAGGTTTCGCCAACGGTCTCCGGATCGCCGACTCCTAAGGCCGCCGACTTACGTCCGCTGGGACTCCAAGCTTGTCGTCGACTGTGTCATGAAGGCTTCGAGCCCCGAGACGCCGTGATGGTCGCAGCATCGCTTCTGGAAGTGCGCAAGCTCGAGGAGCGGTTCAAGGGTTTCAGCTCCACCACGCTCACAGACGCTACAATGGTGAGGCCGACATCTAGCCAATCTTGCTCCAGCAGAGGGCTGGCCCCACTCGGATCTTCGCAACCTCCTCGCAACCTTCCATCCACCGGACTCTGTGGTCGAGCGGCTCTCCGATTCACCGAAGACGGCCACCCCACCACCGCTGCGGTCGGGCGAGACTTGGCCGGTCGAACCGCAGCGCGTTAGCACTTGAATCCGACCGAGGAAGCTCTTCATCAACCGCTTGACGGACGGGTCGCCCCTCGACCCGATCGAGGCCGGCGGCCGCCGGCGGCAAAATCTTTCGCCCGTCACCTGCATCTTTACAAGAGGAGTCCTCCGAGGTCCTCCGGAGGTGCGCTCGCCGACCAAGGAAGCACCGCACGCCGATATCCATGGCGGGTCGCGCCACCATGCCGCACCCGATCCTCAGAGGAAAGGCCTTTCGACAAGGTTTTTATTGGCCGACCGCCGTGTCCGACGAGCGCATCGCGCGCGACCGCTGAAGGGTGCCAATTTTGCCCTGCAGACACATCCGCCACCAGCCTTGCGCACGATCCCCATCACATGGCCGCTTGCGCTTGGGGACTCGATCCGTCGCCCTTCAAGAAAGCGCCCGGGCTTTACTCATCTCCTAATCGCAGCGGATAAATTCACCAAGTGGATAGAGGCTGCCGGGTCGTGAGAGTCACGCCAAGACAAGCGCCATCTTCTTCCGCGACATCGCGGTTCGAGTCCCAAACTCTATCATCACCGACAACTAACGCAGCTTCACAGGAAGGAGTTCCTCGAGTTCGTGGATGACTTCAACATCCATGTCGATTGGGCGCCGTGGCCCATCCGCTGACTAACGGCCGTGTCGAACGCGGCGAACGGCATGATCCGTCAAGGACCTGCCACGGATCTTCAATCGCTCAAGCACTTCGCTGGGCGGTGGGTGGCCGAGCCGCCTCCGTCCTTCCGGAGCTCGGGCGACCACGCCCACCGAGCGACCGGGTTTACACCGCTTCATGGTGTTCGACGCCGGCCGCCTTGCCAACGGACTCGGAGTATGGCGCCCAAGACTACAAGCCTCGGCGAGGCTCGGGCTCGCCGCAACAAGACGCCATCGACCACCGACGAGGCGCATGACGCGGGCCATCCCGCGATCGCCAGTATCAATAAGCCCGCAAGCGCGTTACGTACCGCCAGTTCGAGGGCGATCCTTCAAACACGGGCGACCTAGTCCCACGCCGAGTCCAAACCAAAGAAGACAAGCACAAGCTATCGCCGCTCTGGAAGGCCCTTCACCGTCGAGAGGTTCTCCGACCGCACCTTTCGACTCAAGGACACCGACGGCACGATCCTTCCTAACGCTTTAGAACATAGAAAAGTTAAGGCGATTCTATCCCTAAACTCTTTCTTTTCCCCGCATGGTCTTTACCTTTACCCTTCCGAGCACTGGTCGCCATGCGACGCCGGGCCGCCTCGCGCCTCTGCTCAGCCGCTTTGGTCGGCGCTATGCGGGTTGGTGACCGACCGATCACAAGGTCCATCCCGAGTGATAACCCTCTCGACTCCAAGCGCCATTACCACGCCCACCGGCTATGGTTGCTAAGTAGCACTGCTGAAGAAGGAAGTGCCCGAGTGGAGTGACCTTTGGTCGGGCCAGAACACCTCCCGCGCAAACTCCGGCTAACTCACGCTGGCGCGGTCGGTGACCCGACGGTCACGCAGGTCCTCCCCGAGCAGTAATCCTCTCGACCCGAGTGTTATGGCCTACGCCTCGGCGGCTATGGTTCCGCACTTCGCGAAGAAGGAAATGCCCAAGTGGAGCGATCTTTGTCGGCCTGAACACTTATCCTCACAAGTGCGTATAATCGCTGTGTAACCAAGATTCCTATCCTCTTAGCCCCTCCCAAGCAACCCGACCCACGATAAGTGACCCTTTGCGGTCCTTAAGGCTATGGCCGGTCAAACGCTCACCAAAAACACAAAAGGGGGCAAGAGGCGATCGAACTTGTTAACCTTAAGATTGTTTACAAGCATAATAGTCTTTACAATCAAAAAGGAGGATAAATCTAACTACTTTATTCTTCCTCGAGGGCGACTCCGCGGCGAGACGTGGTGGCAATCTCCGAACGCAGGCTCGACCAAGAGCTCGAACTGCCGATCTCGCCATCGGTCCGGCTCAACGACGCCGCCGCCACCACCGCGAGGTCAATTCCATCAGAGGCGAGATGGTGTTGACCAAGACCGAGGAAGCTCCAAGCGCCGCGCCAACAATCACGCCTCTCTCAACGCGCCCGCACTCTGCTAGCGAGGGCGCTTAGAGCGCCGGCCCGCCATCGCTTCCAAGGACCCGACGCAGACGCCCCGGCCGGCCTTGCGAAGGGCTCCGCTTTGTGGCCACCACCGACCATCTTCGGGAACCTTCGGCCGCGCAGAGTCAAGGCCCGCGCTGCGGACCGCTTTGTCACGGGCTCGCAGGGCGCCCCGCCGCCTCAACGGCGAGGCCCAAGTTCTTCCGACCAGATGGCAACGGCGCACGATGATCACGACTTACTTAATAGCGCCCACGTAATCAAATAAGAAGTTGAGACCCTTATCGCCGCAGAGTTCGCCAGTTGCCGACTTCTGCCCGGCCGCCAGGAGGCCCTCAAGGAGGTTAGGTCCTTCCGAGCGGCCCGCCGGAGCGGACTCCGCCGCCCTTCCGAGCCTGGTCTCGGCCGTCCGCAGACGGTTGCTCAGGCTTGCGCCGCTTCCTCAAGGGTGGCGACGGCGCCCTCGGGCGCCGGTGGCTCTCGCCAGGAGGACTCACCTCCGCCACCTTCGCCCTCGTGGACTTGGCCTCAGCGCCGTCAAGAGAGCCTTTGTGGCCCCTCCACTCTTGCGCACCTTTCACGCTTCGACTCGCCACGCTCGCCGCCTCTTGAGCTAAACGCAGCTCAAGGCACACCGTTGCACTCTTCCACTAGCAGCCCATTTACCGTTGTCCGAGCGCCAGGAGTTTCTGCTTTGCCCTCCGAGCGAGCCAAACAGACATCGCAAGATGCGGACTATCGCTAGTCTCACGGCGAAAAGGCCGTAATTTTACAAGTTGGGTTTTTTCATCAACTTACTGTCGACGGCCGATTCCTACCATCGCCTAGCGCTTTACCGGAAGATTCTAGAGCAAGAGTCGACTTTCTGACCGCCCATCTTCTCGCTTTCAAGGCCCGTAGCGCTTTGTTGAAGAGCGACCCACTCGCTCTTCCGCTTCCGCTACCATCGACTCCACTCAAGGGCCACTCCCGCAGCTGGCTCGTCGCCCGCCGGGTGGCGCCACTCGTCGCAGCACCATCGCAACGATGGTGGAACTGGTCCTCCGGAGATCCCTCGGCGACTGCAAGGCTGGGACCCTACGGCACCTCCCTTGGGGCGAGGGGCCTCGACACTGCACTGGGCTGCCTCACCGTAAGACGACGCCGGGTAGCCACCGCCTCTTCCTCCATGAGGATGATCACGCCACCGGCGGTGTCCCCACCGAGGCGCCTGAGCTCGCCGACCGGCCTGTATGGCGCGCTTCTGGCCGCCAAAGACCACGATCGGCGCCAACCCGACGGCGCTCGAACCTCCTCGCGGCGTCTCGCCGCTATGCGATTCTTCGCGGCTGCCCTTGCGAATCGCCTTGCCAGACGCCACATACCACACTCAGATAGGCGCTTGTACATCACAAACACTTAAAAGCGGTTCGGCGGCTTTGTCGCAAAATGTTTGAACAAAAGAAAAGAGTACTTATCGAGCCGAGCGGGCGGCATGCAGCGCGCCTCTTCTTCACGGCCCTCCGAGGGGCGATCCGCCGACCGCTTCGCGCCGCCTCCATCGGCGCGACGATGACGGGCGATCGCGACGGTCACCTCCGCCGAGGCCCTGCCGCTGAGCTCGTGGTGTCGCCTCCAGCAGTCCACGCCCGACCGCCGCCGCCAAGAGGTCAAAAGGGACCACAAGATGCTTGACTGGTGCTTCGGCTGCTTCGGTGGAGGTTACACCGCAGCAGCGGCCTCCGACACGCCCTCACCGCAGGCGCCTCGCCAAGGCTCCTTCTCCTTCTTCTTCCTCCTCTCCTCCTTTCGCTTATGCGGGAGGAGTCGAGCTCATGCCTTCGCTCGCCGCCTCGCCTCCTTATCTCCTCGGGCGCGCCCGGAGAACATGCCCAAGAGCCCCTAGAAGATAAAAACACCGGTCGACTCAGCGTTAAAAGCAAAGAAAAGAGAGGCGGAAGAAGTCCGCCGACCTACCAGATTTGAGGGTGGGCCGAGAATGGCTCCGAGTGGCGCACGCCTCCGTAGCGCTTCCTCCGTGACGGCGGTCACCCGGCTCGACCCGTCAGCGGCAGCTCTGGGCCCGCCATCCTCATCCTGGCCGGATGCCCCTTCATCAAACAGGGCGGGCTCAGGCGTAAGAGGTTGCACGCAAGATCCTCATGAAGGCACGCACGACCACGCCCCCTGAGCCCTTGCCCTTAGGGCCTTGACCGCTCTACGATCGTGGCCACCTTATTCTTCTCTCGCTTCTCGCGCCCAGCCCACTCCTCCCCACCACGGAAGTTTGCCATGAAGGGCGGGCGCCGTCTCCGACGCTCGAGCATAGAACCACTCGTGAGCGCCATCCCTTGTTGGACGATGGCAGCTTGACCTCGAGATACTCCGTGCTCTACCGGACCAAGCCGAGGGCCAGCCACCAATGGCGCCCAAGGTCTGCTGGCTTGTCCTTCCGAGCCTTGCTTGAAGAAATGCCCCATTGCGCCAATGCACTCGACTCTCAGAAAGTTTCGCAGAGCGTGATGAATATGGCGATGTGGAGGACCTCGCTGGGTTAAGATGGTGCGCCCGCCTTGTAGTGGAAGAGCAGCCCCGGACGAACGGGTACGGGCAGCCGGGCGCGGGCCAAGAACGAGGCTAGCACCACGACCTCGCCGCCCCTGCGAGGGGCGTAGCTCCCGCCGCACCCTCCAACCGTAGAGATCTTGCGCAGTGAGGAAGCCCTTCTTCACTGCCGAAGGCACGCGGCTCGGGCAGAGCACTCCCGCCATGACATCCTTGCAAAAGAGGCTACTTAAAAGGCGAGGAGAAGAGAAGGTCGAAGTTTTTTTCCTTGGCTCTTTGTTGTTCTTTTTGTCTTAGGACGGAGCGAGGAAGGCAAGTAAGCGTGACTACTCAAAGCGCCCAAAGAACGATTTATAGAAGACTTGAAAGCGCCGACCGAACAGTGCACCCCTCGAGCGAGCGCTGTCAGGCTCCACCTCGTCCACACGCCACCGGTAACTCCTGGTTTCCAATTCCACTCAAGATTTAATCCTCGACTTAAACGGGGGTTATAAAGACGCCACCGAGCAAAGGCATCCTCAGAACCTCTTGGTCTCCGCCTTGAGGCCAGGACGGCTGCTCGGGCGCGCGAGAGGCCCTCACGGGCCGCAGCCCCAAACGGCAAAGCTCGTGGTTTGCGCCGGGCCCAGCCTAAAAGTCAGGGTTCAAAAGGCCTACCCCACCAGATGGGCATAAGGTCGCCTCTAGCTAAACTTGAGCGAGGGCAAGTATGAGGTGAGCCCCACGGTGGGCCCTCGGTTAGGTCGGCCGACGACCCAATCACCTCTACTCCGCCCGAGACCATACTTCACACTCTCCCGGAGCTCATCGATGAGCGACAAGCCACTGTGTCTCCCCGCTCGGCGGACGACCAGGCCCATACGGATTGAGTAAAGAAAGGTTTCTTATGGGTCGCCCCACGCCAGGCCAGACACCCTACTGGGACCGTCTGCCGAAGGGTCCCCTTGGGTGACCTCCCAGACCCACTGACTACATTATAAGCTCCACGAGCACGGCAGATTCAAACCAACGTGGGTAAACGCGCGTCAATCACCCCCTCCAGGTCCCACACCTGCGGATGGGGTATACGTGTGGGATAGACGGCGGCCACTCTTCGCAGCCTACCCTCGCCAGACGAGGACTCGGATGGATGCCCCGTCCGGGCCTACGACGTAAAATGAGCCCACGCCGGCCACGACGTAAAACAAGGCACCGCCCACCACGACGTTAAACGAGCACTGGACACCAACCTCACGCAGAGGCATCGCGGTCGTCCCTCGCCGACCAAGGCGACCCGGCCTACGACGTTAAACGAGCACTCGGACACCAACTCGCGCGAGGCATCGCGTCGCCCCCGCCGACCAAGGCACCGCCCACCACGACATTAAACGAGCACTCGGACACCAACCTCGCAGAGGCCTCGCGGTCGTCCCGCCGACCAAGGCACAGTCCGGCACGACGTTAAACGGCACTTTGACACGAACCTCGCGCAGGGCATCCGGTCGTCCCTACCGACCAAGGCACCGCCTAGCTACGACGTTAAACGAAAGCACTCGGACACCCGAACCTCGCGCAGGGCCTCGCGGTCGTCCACGCCGACCAAGGCACCGCCCAACCACGACGTTAAACGAGCACTCGGACACCGAACCTCGCAGAGGCCTCGCGATCGTCCCGCCGACCAAGGCACCGTCCACCTACGACGTTAAACCAAGACCGGACACCAACCTCACGTAGAGGCATCGCGGTCGCCCTCGCCGACCAAGGCACCGCCCACCACGACGTTAAGCGAGCACTCGGACACGAACCTCGCAGAGGCCTCGCGGTCGTCCTCGCCGACCAAGGCACGGTCCCGCCACGACGTTAAACGAAGCACTCGGACACCAACCTCGCATAGGGCATCCGGTCGTCCCTACCGACCAAGGCACTGCCTAGCTACGACGTTAAACGAGCACTCGGACACGAACCTCGCGCGGGGCCTCGCGTCGTCGTCCCGCCGACCAAGGCACCGCCCAGCCTACGACGTTAAGCGAGCACTCGGACACGAACCTCGCGCAGAGGCCTCGCGATCGTCCCTCGCCGACCAAGGCACCGTCCGGCTACGACGTTAAACCAAGACTCGGACACCCAACCTCACGCGAGGCATCAGCGGTCGCCCTCGCCGACCAAGGCACCGTCCCGCCACGACGTTAAGCGAGCACTCGGACACCCAACCTCGCGCAGAGGCCTCGCGGGCGTCCTGCCCCACCAAGGCACGGTCCAGCTACGACGTTAAACGAAGCACTCGGACACCCGAACCTCGCGCAGGGGCATCCGGTCGTCCCTACCGACCAAGGCACCGTCTAGCTATGACGTTAAACGAGCACTCGGACACCCGAACCTCGTGCAGAGGCCTCGCGGTCGTCCCTGCCGACCAAGGCACCGTCTAGCTACGACGTTAAACGAGCACTCGGACACCCGAACCTCGCACAGAGTCCTCACGGTCGTCCCTGCCGACCAAGGCACCGTCCAGCTACGACGTTAAACCAAAGACTCGGACACGAACCTCCCACGAGAGGCCTCGCGGTCGTCCTGCGCGACCAAGGCACCGTCCGGCCTACGACGTTAAACCGGCTTTCTGACACGAACCTCGCGCGAGAGGCATCGCGGTCGTCCCTACCGACCAAGGCACCGCCCGGCTCGACGTTAAGCGAAAGCACTCGGACACGAACCTCGCGCAGAGGCATCGCGGTGCGTCCTCGTCGACCAAGGCACGGTCCAGCTACGACGTTAAGCGAGCACTCTGACACCGAACCCCGCTGCGGGGGCATCCGGCCGTCCTGCGCCACCAAGGCACGCGGTCTAGCTACGACGTTAGACGAGCAACTCGGACACCCGAACCTCGCGCAGAGGCATCCGATCGTCCCTGCCGACCAAGGCACGGTCTAGCTACGACGTTAAACGAGCAACTCGGACACCCGAACCTCGCGCAAAGGCATCCGGTCGTCCCTGCCGATCAAGGCACGGTCTAGCTACGACGTTAAACGAGCAACTCGGACAACTCAATCAAAGCAAACTCATCACGAAGACATTCATAAAGAAAAAGGAGATTTCATTATAGGCCAACAGTCTCAAACTTTACACAACTTTACATACAGTACCCAACAGACACAAGAATAGCTACGCTACACCACGGCAGGACTTTATCGCGCTTAAAGCCTCTTAAACATCCGTGCGGCATCGGTGACACCGACGGCATCTTTGGTAGGCCCTTGCTGGTCGACGGGGACCGCCGCACTCATGCGGAATCAGACGCTGACGCGCTTCTCGCTGCTCAGCGACATCGACGCAGCCAAGATCGACTGATCGGTGCCCTCGCCATCGCCTCTAGAAGGGCCCCCTTACTACCTCGAGCCTCGGACGACCTCGGCGGCAGATCGACGGCAGCAAAAAGATCACGGGCTCTGCCTTCTTCCTCCGGAGTTCGCCATCGTCAGTCGTACTCATTAAAGCTTCGCCAAAGGATCTTCTTCTTCCACCACGACATCATCACCAAAGTCAAGACTAGAGGTGCCCGAAGCCATTTCAAGGAGCAAAAGAAAGGATTTCGCCTAAAGGTCTATCACTCAAGCAAGCCGTAGCGCCCTTATATACCTGCACGGAGGGAGATTAAATGTCTCGCAATAAATGCAAGCGTCGGAAACGGCGCCCTTCACCGTAACCCAAGCAATCCGAAGGCGCGGGCGAGGCGCGCTAAGCCGTCGCGTGGCGTACAACGAGGTGATTAAAGCCCCGGCGGTTCAATGCCCAGTGCCAAATTCGTGGCAGCCGTTTGATGCGCTGGGTACACAGGTTGAAATCGCTTGACCTAATCGAGTCGGACCGACCACGGGCCCGATCACCACTCTCATCCAAGCTCAACCCCAACCGACCTGAAATCGCTCGGGGTTCGGGGCTATCTTGACGAATACTTATAACAGGGTACCCTAACGGCCCAAGTGACGATCCGCGGCCTCAAGCACAGCTCAAGCTCAACAGAGCCGCTCCGGCCGCATCTGGATCAAGCACCGCAAGGCCACACAAGACATCCCTTCCCGACCGTCGAGGGAAGTGTCTCCGACTGCAGCGGGCTCGACCCCGCCACGAGGCAGGACCCCGGATCCGACCAAGCGGGCTCCGGACCCCTTGGCGGGGCGGGATCCCCGACCGATCAAACCAAGGTAACATCCGCCAAGGGCCGCGTGTCGAAGCCCCACCACCTACAACCACGCACCACTTAGCGGGTCAATCGAAATGACTATACAAGGGCAGGTGGCCCCTTCCCAAGAGGGTTTAATGACTGCCGAAGTCATGCTCCCAGTCCCATCAGCCGGTCACATACAGTACGAAGACACGCTCTCTCCCGAGGCAACACCCACGTCATGCGCATCAACGTCAACACTCGTAAGGTTCGCAGAGGGCAGGTACGCCGTTTCCCGGGGAAATACCTAACCGCCCTGGCCAACTAGACTACCGACCCAGCATGGGCAAGACGGGCGGTGATCAGTCAGCAGAACGAAGGACCGAAGCTCCTAGTGTAGGTCACCTCGTCCTCTCCCAACTCTCGATGTAACCTGCCCCTTCCTTCCGTATAAAAGGAGGCAGGAACCCCCGTAGGAGGGGGATCGAACCCATCTCACTAAGCCATTAGCACTCTCGCTTGTAAACTTTGTGCAGCCATCTGTACTGAAGGGAATACAACGCCACCACACGAACTGGAGTAGGGACCTTCGGCCCGAACCAGAATAAATCTTGGACTTCTGAATCTAACCATTCAGAGAGTAGAACGCGCGGCCCCTTAGACTTACAAATTTACTTGCCGGTGCTCGAAACGCCGACAGTGAGGATAAGACATACGATCTATGTAATCAGGTTACGACTTTTTATAGCCGATAACTTTCCCTTTCGGCTGTATGCCGAATTGATCCCTTAATACATCAGAAATTTGATCGGCCCAAATCACATTATCGGCCACTGGAACAGTAGGTCCTTGATAATGTTGGTCATAAGTAGCATTCTGCCCCCCGAGTGCAAACTCGGGCTGCCAATTAGGTTGGGCTGATGGAGGATGAGTGTACTGGTCATACCTATTGTTTCTAGTTTGTGATTCTGGTAATGGGACAAAAGGTTCTGAATAGGTCACTAACCTGTGTGGAATTGGGTTTCTAGGTAGGACATGTTCATGACGTGGGTATCTGTCAGCCTCAATCGGCTGTGAAACCGATTGTGGAAAAGCGTAAAACGGAGCTGGCGGCGATAGATTCACCGATGCATCTAACTTAGCAGCATCGGTGTAAACCTGGTAATGATTTGCCCCACTCGACCGAGGATCTCTAGGTAGTATAATAGTGGGTTGAGTGGGCATCATAGTTGGGGGTGAGGTTATAGCCGATGGTTTAGGATCGGCTAGTGTGCTCTCCGTGTTTTGTGCTATTGAAAAAACAGGGTAACTTGACAGAGCTTGTATCAGGTCGAGCAAACTCCCGGACAAGGCCAACTCCTGGGCGATGGTTTTAACACTATTTGCAATCATCGGCTTAATGGTTGTGACAAGAGCCGATGACTGGTTTATCAGAGCATGGTGTACAGATTGATTAATCATAGTCGATAGCTCGGCTTGAGCGGGCAGATATCGACTTACCGGTCCTTCTATAACGCCTGCATCCCCTAGGGCATTGACCGTCGGTAAAATGATCTTTTGAGTGACGCCACGTCGAGTTTCCTGATAACAATTTAGCATCATCTCTTCAAGAGCGATTTTCCGATCTTCTATTTCTTTACGTTGTTCTGGCGTTAAATCGTCCATCGTTGGGATGATTATAGCTTCAACATTGAGATCGGATGGTGGAATAAACTTCCCTGATGAAGACATGGTTGCCCACCGAACGTGCCAAGAGTGTGTTGACGTCAAATACTTGAAGTAGGGTTTCTAACAGCAGCACACCAAACGAACACCTGGTTCAGAGCGTGGCAGTCGATTTGACCTGTAATCGACAAGGTAACAATATAAAATTCACTCAAATCCGATCGTGAAGATCAATCGGCTTAGATTCAATCAGCTCAAAGCCGATTAAACCAAGATAAAAAGGTAAGTCTAATTAGCGGATTAAAGTTAATCAGAGGATTAAGGTAGATCGATTCTGAAGAAGGCGATGTGCAACAAAATCAGACTAAATCGAACCTGGGGCGTAATTGAAGGAGATTAATAATCGGCGATGCGCAACTTTATTGATCAAGATCGAATTACAAAGGCTAAATTACAAGAACTACTCCTAGTCGACAGGAAAAAGAGAACTATGTAAATTTGTGGGTTTGATTGTGGTGATCCTTTTGCAGCTCGACCTTGTCCTCATTTTATATCTGTCGGCCGATCGTATCCCATTACAATACGTTACAAAACATGATCTGTATCGGCCTCAATTTAGATAGTTTTTCCTTAAAATCTTTAGCATTACTAAATATCTTCAAATCTTTCCAAATCGTTGTTGGTTTCTATATGTTGACTTTCTCTTGCCGATTTTGACCATACCTGCCAAATTTTGGTGCCAACAGTCATGTAGGACAGTAGGAACTAATGTTGTCTGCCCTGATTGATAGCACATAACTGAAGGGTGAAGTTATCTTGTAGAGCAGTAGTCTGAGTATGTACAGAAGAATCGGAAATGGACAGATACGAGTACACATTCCTCCTTTTTTGGGGGGGTTTTGAGAATCGATACGAGTACACATTCCTTCTCCCCTTCTCGCAGAACTAATTAGTCCAATGCGAAGTTGCATGATATCTGTCTGAATTCAAGTACATCTGCTGTCGTGTACTCTCGTATGTGATCCCCAGTAAATGTCTTCCTGATACCTGAACTGCCACTTCTCAAACAAAGAACAAGAGGAAGAAAAAGCATGCAGCGATCAGAACAAAAGACTGCTGGATCGTTGGGGCACTAACATTGCCGCCAGCGCCGTCGGCATCTGCTTCACTCCTCCCGCGCTGTCCGGGGCCATGCTCCCAACCGTCCCCGTCCGGTTCCCGCACCATTGACAGCCACTCCAGTGGCCCCCAGCCGGCCATCACCGGCCCCGGGGGCTCCCTCTCCCCGCTTCTTTCAGCGCCGCCGTCGGGAGATTCACCGTCCGGCAGCGGCAGCTCTTGCCGGCAGACCGGGCAGGAGTTGTGGAGTCGGAGCCAGGGGACGATGCAGTCGGAGTGGTACGCATGCTTGCACGGCAGCTCGCGCGCGGCCTCCCCGAGCTCGAACTCCTCCTTGCACACGGGGCACTGCGAGCCGTCCGACAGGTTCGCCGGTGAGACGCACACCGTTGGGAGCGAATCGATAGCCGATCCCGGCGCAGGCGGCGGCCCGGGGCGGTCGTTCTGCGCGATCCCCTCGATGAGAGCGTTCAGGTCGGGGCCAGTCAAATACCCCGCCAGGTCGATGGCCAGTGGATCGTCACGATCAGCAGGGCGCCGCATTCCCGGCGCCGGCGGCGGGGACGGGAAGCGGCGGCGAGGGAGTGGCGTGTCGGTCGGGTCCTCGCCGGTGTACATGACCCAGCTGCGAGGGCCCTCGTACGGGAGGAACGGCGGCTGGAAGAACTGGTCGGTCGGCGGGTACACGGGCCCGCGCGGCACCGGCGGGTCCATCTCGTGGAGGAAGCGGCCGAAGCAGCGTGGGCAGAAGACATCGGAGGTGAGGGACGAGACGATGCGCAGCGCGCGGCGGCACACGTAGCACCAGTATAGGCGCCATCTCCGCCGCCGCGGCCGCGGGCCGCCATTCTCGTCCGTCGACATGGCAGGCTGCAGGTGCGGAGCTAGCTAGCTGGCCTGCGCGCGGTGGCTTCGAACGAGCCGAGGTTGCATGCATAAGACAGGACTGCTTGGTTCGTCTGTACTAACACTTTTATAGCAAGAGGATTAACGAACGGAATAGAGGTTTGAGAGTTGTGCTTCGAACCTTTCCCTCTCCGTATAATTTGTATAAATTTCAAAACAAATAAAAAGATAGGTAATTATTCATACTTTAATATTATGTAACTGTTAAAAAGAAAAATATAAAAACACAGGATTAATTAAGGAGACATATGCTTGAGGTATACTAAAGTAATCAAGGTACGGCTCCGCGGGAAGCCGGGAAGGAATGGCTTTAGCGTGGAGAAGAATACGATTCTGACTTGTGGGAGGTCTGTGAAGTGATGCACGTTTTCCTTCCTTTTGTTCCGGTGGCTTGCGAGTTGCCACTCGCACGCGACGCGATGCAAAAGCCTGCTGCGTTACAGCCCGGGCCCACAAGGCAGTGGGAGAATATAGCACTACGACAAAATTTTTTTTTGAGACTACTAGTCACGCATAACATAATTTCGGTATAAAAAAACTCGTATCTCGCTTTTCACAATCGCATGTTCTAATCAGGCACATGCCGACAGTTTTCCGAGAGAGTACGAGGTATATGTACACACTTAACACGCACTATATTTATACAATCTATACAAATATATACATACGTGTCTACTATCATAGTTTGGAATTTTTCGGAGCCACCAAAGGCTTTACAAAGCATACGGATATGTTTTACCACTGAACGTATATACACACACGTTCTTCTAAAATTAATGAACACTAGCGCGAATCTAAAATTTAAATCCACTAACGGATCCAACGTTTGGACATGGATGTACATTTGTAAATCCAATTGTTTTTGAAGAAATTGATTATATAATAGGTATATTAGCTATATGTATCAATAATAGGACCAGATCAACATCATCAACTAATTTCAGCCTATTTCTATTCTCACATGCCTCCCCTAATCAACCGGCCGGCTCAACCCATTAGCGAAAAGCCCACACCTCTCATTCCTCAACCGAGCAGAGCACATTGCACAACACAACCAACCCTAGTCAAAATTCCACATTTTTTTCTCACATTCTTTCAGTATCTCTCTCCATGTAATATCCCAAAATACCCTAAAAAATATATTACAAGTTCCAAAAAAATTATTGCTTTATTTTTATGCTTTTTCTAAAATTTTCTACATAAAAGAAATTATTTTCCCTATTTTCCATCTAATATTTGAATGTTAAAAGTTATTTGAAATCTTACCGGAGCTTGAAAATATTTTATTTGGGTTCTATATAATCTAAATTACCTCTCCAAAGAATTCATAATTTTTGGAGTTCATTTGATATTTTTAAAAAATTAAACTTATTCTATGCAATTAAAGTTTATTGGAAAATATTTTAAAAATCGGATTCTTGAAAGCTGCAGGCCGAAACCTGTTTTCTTTGCACGAAAGTATATTTTTTCCGAAACATTTTCTCTCTTAATCCTCCCCTCTCTCGTTGACGATCCGGCTCCACCTATCAGGCTTCATCTTCCACCTCGTGCCCACGTTGCTTGCCATCATGGCCACACTCACTGGCGTGAGGAGGTAGCTCAAACTCACCTCTACTATTCAATATTGCAAATGAAAGTGTGCTTTATGCAAAACTGAAAAGCCTAGGAGGATAGCCATTCTTTTGACATAGCCTTGTATACTATATAACATTTGTGTAGAAGTATTACGAAGTACGATATTCATAATTAACTGTTGCTTGCTGAACATATTCAGAGGATGACGAAGAAGGCTCATCAAACAGTTACTTTTACACCACGGGTTTGGCGACAATGATGTCGACTTCTAAGGATCCTACCCTAGTCAGTTGCCTATGGATGGGCTGAGGTATACTAGATAGATGTTGTTGCCAGTTTCTTTTGCTTCCGTTATGATCTTTTATCATGTGGACTATTTAGTCGGTTGGCCTTGTTGCAAAACTTGTCGTGTATGACTTAACTTTGGATGTTTACTATTTTATGCTACTCTGTCATTTGTACCGTGTATAGATGTGACATGTCAATATTAGAGTGTGTGCTGGCTATTGATGGTGGGACTAGCATGGTATACACATAGGGGTTGGAATGCAAATTCCGGGTCTTGACACACATTCTCTCTCTCCCCCTTGCTTGGCCTTAGGGCGGCGACTGGTGATGTACTTTGACAAGCAGGCGATGGTAAGAGGCAGGGGGTTGAGGCGATAGCTAGGCTGCCGGCCAAGCAGCACTGCAGGCTTCACCGCATCAACATCTGGTCAGGGGCCATCAACCAAATCCCAAAGGCACTCATGTATTGTCTTGATAAATGTTGATAACTTTGAAATGTTGATAAAGGGTTAATGACTGGGATTAATTAGTTGATTGTGTGGAGGTAGAGCTTAAGAAAATAAAGAGGTAGTTTATAGATTTGAAAGCTTTATCGGATTAATCTGGAAGGACACATAAGGCATCTACAGCTACTACCTCCACACTCAAACCAATATCTGTAGAAATCAAATATTTTGCAAGGAAATTGGCGACATGATGTCAAAAGATTTTGAGATGTCTATGATTGGGAAGCTAAGTTTCTTCCTTGGATTTCAAGTAAAGAAATTGAAGGAAGGTGCATTTATCTCTCAAGAGAAGTATCAAGAACCTCAAAGCTTTGGATGCCAAGCCAATCAAGACACCTATGTCTACAAACACACATGTAAACTTAGATGTAAGAGGTAAATCAATGGACCAAAAGCTTTATCGCTTTATGATTGGTAGCTTGCTTTACTTTATCGTATCTAGGCCCAATATCATGTTTACTGTTTATATGTGTACTAGATTTCAAGTCCTCCCTAAAGAATTGCATCTAGTTACCATTAAGAGAATCCTTAGATATTTAAAATACTCCCATAGCATTGGCTTGTGGTGTCCCAAAGTTGCTAAGTTCGAGTTACTTGGCTATTCAGATTCCGATTATACCGGGTGTAACATTGACCATAAGAGCACATCAGGGATGTCATTTGCTAGGACCATCTCTAGTCTCATGGGCTTCAAAGAAGCAAAATGCAGTTACACTATCTACCGCCGAAGCAGAGTACATTGTCAGGGTTGTTGTTGTGCTCAAATATTGTAAATGATGCAAACCCTTCAAGACTATGGGACCATCTTCAAAAGTGTGGCTATATTGTGTGATAATGAGAATGCGGTGAAAATTGCAAACAATCCGGTTCAACACACACACACAAAGCACATAGATATTCGACATCATTTTCTTAGGGATCATGTTGCAAAAGGTGACATTGTGCTAAGCCATGTCCAAACCGAAGATCTATTTGCAGATATTATCACTAAGCCCTTAGATGAGGCCCACTTTTGCAAGTTGAGGAGTAAGTTAAATATCATAGATGCCTCTAACATTTCACGAGCACATTTAAATTCTTGTAATATATTGCCATGTATATATGTGATATATGCTTGCTTAATTGCTTATAGATTTGGATCTTATTTGTCTTGGATTTTGTGAGCTGAAATGGGAATATCACAATAAGGGGAGCACTATATTTTTCATGTATTATCGCAACACTAAATGTGAACAAATTAATATCTTGCTAGTTGACATCTTTAAAAATGACCAATCATTTCTAGCAAAAGTGATTTGAAAAATGATTTCTCAAGCAAATGCACTATATTGTATCAAATGATTTCTAAAATATTTTCATAATTTTTCATCATAAAAAAGAGGCCAAAATGATTTGCATGAAAATTATGTTAAAAAATATGATGTGAAAAATTAGCCTAGAAGGAAATTGGCTGGTCAAGTGTTTCCTAAAATATCTTTATATTAGCCAACATCTTGAAAACTGAGATTCGTGACTTTCTAGCATAACATGGGTCTAAGGGCCTGTTTGTTTCAGCTTTGGATTCTCTAAAAGCTGATTCTGGATTGTGGTTTTAGAGAAGCTGATTCTCTAAAAGCTGGAATCCAAAAGCACATATAAAGTGGATTGTGGATTCTAGTGTATATGGGTGGACTGGATTGTGAGAATCGGATTCTAGAATCAGACTGTTTGTTTCTGATTCTGCTTTTGGGACCAGAATCCAGAATCAAAAGCTAAAACAAACAGGCCCTAAGTCGCTAGAACCAAATGTTTCCATATCTTGGTTCGTAGTGGCACAAAACTAGGCCATAAATTACCAAAGGTCACTTGGTAAACTAGGTCATACCCAAAGGTCACTTGGTATCTTTATGAGTTTGAGGGAGCTGTTTTCTTTTTTCTTTTGTGCTTGATGCCAAAGGGGAAGAGATTGTAGTAAACAATAATAGAGTACTAGTTATTTTGAGCATTATGCTTGTGCATCATTTAGTTTTATACCTTGTTGGCATGAATTTAGGGGGGAGCTTTGTTATCTTGATGGCATGATTATTATTAAATGGCATAATTGATATTAATATTGACTATGGCATAATTAATGGTGATGCTCGGATGACATGGTATACTATTATTGATTTATGATATCTATAAAATGTAACATCCCAAAATTTGGCTTAATTAAGTTTTTATTGTTTAAAAGTGCATTTGTGATTTTCTGGAATTTATTTGGATTTTTCTGGATTTATTGGAATTAAATCTTATTGAAAGTTTATTGCCTTTTATTCAAATCTATTTAAATCTGTGCAAAGTCAAAATAAAGTTTTGTCAAAAATATTTTATTTGAGTCCAGAATGTCTCAAAGTATTTTTGAGATTTTTCTTGATTTTTCCTAATAGTTTTATTGCTTAAAATAAATAAAATGAATTTCTGGAATTATTTTAAATAAGAAATCTTTAAAAATCCGGTGAATAGTATTGGGCCGAGCCCAGCACTGTGCGCTAGAAGCCCACGTCGGGGCGGCCCAATGCAGCCCACGAGTCGTAGCGGTGCAAAACCCTAGATCGGCACCGTCCGCGTGCGATCCAACGGTCCACCGAGTGCCGCGTGTTCGCTTGCGTTTTGACCGTCGGATCGGGACACGCGTCGCGATGTCGTTCATCGTCTCCGTTCCGGACTCGGAGTCCGCCGCCGTTACGCCGTTGGTTTCTTTCGCCGTGTAGAGCTCGGACGTCGAGGTTATAAATAGGAAGGGTAGCACCCCGAGGTTCGCAGTCGAGCGCCGCGTCTTTTGGTCGGGCGTCTTGGCGGAGCGACCCTAGAACGCATCTACGAGCTCGTCGGAGTTAGCCGAAGTCCTCGACGCGTTTTTCCGCTTGAAGCTCGCCGTCCGGGAAGTCTCCGCCGTCGCCAAGGTCGCCAGCGTGTTCGCCGTGACGAGGTGCGTCCGTGAGAAGCAGAAGCATCGCCGGAGACCCCTCCTTCTGCCGTTGCGGTGGTCTTCGTCCCCAAGTCCGGCGAAGAAGCGTTGCCGTGCCGCCATCGCTAGACTCGAGAGGTAATGACCGTCGGATCTTCAGCGAAAGGCCAGGATCGTGCCACGTAGGGCTGAAGATCAGCAGCCGTGAGATGCGATCTGTGCGGTGGATTTCCGCCGCGCGTGTGAACCAATCAAGCGCCGCCGCGTGTCGGGCTCAGCAGCCGAGGCGCCGTGGACCGCGTCTGCGGTGGACCGAGGGTGGTCTCGTGGACCGAGTCCATGGACCGGGACACGCGTCGGCTTCTGATTGGTCCGGTCCAGCGCTGCGTCATGCTGATGTCACGCTGACGTCATAAACCAGTTTTCGATATAAAAATAAATCTGTTAATTTCGAATTTCGATTTTCGATTTGAGATTTATTTCAAACTTCAAAAGGCTATATCTTTTGCATCGTAACTCGGATTTGAGTGATTCCAGTTTCTAAAAATTTGTAAAATTGAGATCTATTTAATGGTGAATTTTAACTGATTTTTGGAGTTCAATTGCTCTCTGTTTTGGTATTTATTTGCTTTTCTTCTTGATGCAGCGTAGGCGTTGAATTGTGCGACGCCGGAGGAAGATCCAACAACTCAAGAGCAAACTTCAGATCAAGATCAGGACCTATTCCAAGGCAAGTTGTGCTTTGATCATGTTGAACCCATGTTTGTAAAATTGCTATGTTTGATTTACACTATTGCATATAATTCAATTATACAACTGTTTCAAATTAGTTTGGGCTTAGCTAAAATACAGATTGATCTATACCCTACCTTGTCATTGTATGCCATGATCCATTGTCACCCTAGATTGGTTTAATATAGTTGGTTAATAATTATAATCAACATTGGAGGTTTAGTTCGTATTAGTTGCTTAGCCATGCCACGTCATCACATGTGTCATCACCATTGATAATTAATCTTGATTAATGGAATATGGAACAATGTTATGAACTTGTGTGTCATGTGGGATCACACGATGAGATTGAGTTGTTGTGGCGAGTCATGTCACGCAACGATGTTGAATTGTTGATGGCACGTGGTGCTTGGTAATCAAGCGGGTGATAATCACTTAGATTGGGGCAAGTGGCAGGGGCGAGGAGGCAAGGTGGGCCCGATGGGCGATGGTATGTGGAAGTCTTGCCTTGATCACACTAAGGACTTAACCTTGCAAGCCTTTGACTGAGTCAATCATGCAACCACATGTCCGTATGGGCCACCTAGCTAAGTAATTTGCAATGTCTTAATGTTGATACTATCGTGGTGGTGTGAGTTCCGGGTCGGTGTAATTCACATGGCGCAAGAGGGGGCCCGGATGTGGTTTACTGAGACCGCCGGTGTTGAAACCTTAGCGGGTAGTACCGGGTTAAGATAGAGCATTGTAAAGGCTTTGTTATAATCTCTCGCCTTTGTGGTGTTTGGTTGTATCACGTGGGTAAAGTGCATAACCTCTGCAGAGTGTGAAACTATTCGGATAGCCGTGCTCATGGTATTGAGCAATGCTCGGAATTCTGATTAAGGGTTAGTTTAATAAATTGAACAACTTGGTTGGGATGGCGGGATTGCCATATAGAAGATTGGAACTTGATTTAGGATTGGAAACTTGGTTTACTTGAGAAATCTTGAATTTATTTATTATTGCTATTCGTTTTACATTCTTTACAATCTATTATTGTATTTGTGCATAAATGTCGCTTATTGCAAAATAGCCATGATAGCCTATCCTTTGGAATAAGCCTTACATATAGATAAATAGAATCGCATTCATGCACAACTTGTTGAGTGCTTTAAGTACTCACCCTTGCCAAACAACAATAATCAACAGTTGAAGAATCTACACTGTGTTGGAAGATGAGGTCCAAGAAGACACGAGTCATTAGGGTCCGAGCCTTGTTGGTTGCTGTGGTGAACTGATGAGCTACCTACGTTTCTACTTTCCACGCTTAATTATTAGTTTATATTCTCGGTCTTGCCTGCGTGGCTTAATAATGTAAGTTGGTCATAAGATCATACATTTAGCTATATCAATAAATGAACTATTATTCTATTATCGTTGTGTATGATGTGATATGTACCAATGTTAAGTCGTGTGCACTAGCGTTGATCACAGGACTAGTGCGGTAAACACGGTGGGTTCGAATCGATGGATTCGGGTCCTTATAGAGGTGGTATCGAGCATCTTGTCGTAGGTTTTGGCCCTAGATAGTATGGAGGTGTCTTGTGAGAGTCCAAAACTATTTTCTAAAAGAAAATCTAAATTTGATTAATAAAACACTCTTGACTCATCTCATTCTCTACGTCTTGCCTTTGCTAAATTTACTGTCTTACTTGCCGTTTGGTGGAGAACTTATTTCAAAGTTCTTGTGGAGCGAGATGCCGATCGTTCGACCTTTGAGGAGTGGCGGCTACGCCATGGAGCCGTGGAGAGTTCTTGAGACGCTGGAGGCTTCTACCGTCCGCTTTCGAGGAGGCGGTGGGCGATGAGCAGTGTACACCGAGGATTCATTTGCAAATTGATCATCTACGCTGGGGAATGAGGAAGCTAGCAGCCAATCAACGTCTCCGCCGAAGGTTCTCGTATGAAGTTGCAATTCAGAGGTTGCTCGACTTGCTCTTCGCCGTGTCCGCCGCGACTACGCCGACGAGCTTCACGACTCGGTGTTCCGCCTTCACCCGACGCGTTCAAGCGCGCCAAGACGACGGATCGAGGGGTGAGTGTGCTACACGACGCACCTTGCGAGTTCGCCTTGCCGGGAGGATCACATGAGAGATACTACCGGGAGCCGGAGGCGTGTACGAGGCACTTAGAGTGGCCGAGCAGAGCTCGAGGTGACCGTGCTTGACCATCGGGATGATCACCGAGCCTGGGAGAGGCCCCGAGGCGATTGAGGACGAGTGGAGCGCGTGACTCGGGGAGTTCAGAGCCAGCCAGAGGAGTCCGAGGAGGATCCAGAGGAGCGAGTGGGAGCGGAGGGGAGTGCAGACCCCGTTGTTGCAGAGGATCTAGTAGTAGGTCATCAGGATAGGTTCGCTCCGATGCCCGCTCATCCACCGGTGTATGCGCCGGTCGACCTCACCCTGTGGTGGTGGATGAGTGAGTGTCGACCTTTGAGCCGTGTTGAGACTCGAGTGTGAGTCACGTCTTTAAGTTAGTCTTTACCTTTTAGTTGACGTTAAGGTTTCGTGTTTAGTTTGCTTCTTTGTATTCTTTGAGTGTGCGTTATGTGTTGCAAAGCTTGTAGGCTTAAATAAGCAGTCATACCAAGTTAAAAAAAGAATTGTTCAGTTTGGGTATAACATATCTCTCCGCTTTAGAAATTCTTACTTCTTATCTATGCTACATCTACCTTTCCTAACCTAAGAGGCAATCATCAGATGGTGAATACTCGAGGAAACAACGGTGCTTCAGAAGTGAAGCTGCGTCGAATGACAATCCCAATGATGGAGGCGACCCTCAACCACCGACGAGACATGCGAGAATCTAGGAGCATTTACGCGGCCTGAGACTCAAGCGATGCAGACAATGATGCGGCAGATCGCGAGATGACCAATGCGTGATAAATCACAACAACCACGCAACTCAAAACAATCATGGTGGACCTCGACCTATGTCAAAGCTATCGATTTTATGAGGACTAGGCCACCAACTTTTTCGGAAATGTGAATCCTTTGGAAGCCGATGACGGCTTAGGACAATTGAGAAAAAGCGCGCATCACACAGTGTGAAGGAAATGAGAAGGTGCTTTACGCCTCTCATCAAGCTGGAAGGGACCGCCGCAGAGTGGTGGGAGAACTCTTGTCGCTCATGGAGCCCCACGGGAGATAACACAGGAGGAGTTTACTAATGCTTTCCGCGATTACCATGTCCCGGAGGGAATGATGGATCTTAAGAAGGAGGAGTTGAGCTTTGAAGCAAGGAGGCCAACGGTGGCGAATACTTGAACAAATTTACTCGATTAGCTCGCTATGCCCTCAAGGCGTAGCGACAGATAAAGCGAACATACCTCGTTTCATGAAGGGATTGAACTCGGGACTACAGTGGGACTGATTACCCACAATTTCCCAGATTTTCGGAGTGGTAAATAAGGCTTTGATCCTAGAAGATAAGCGCAAAGAGCTAGGTGAAAACCGTAGCGCTTGATGAATAATCGGTGGACGCCCAAACCATCTACGTTTGAGGATGTCACCACAAAGAATTTGCTAGATTCCAACCACTAGCCGGAAACAAGACATCAACCCCGCACCTCGCCCGCCAATCGAGCTTTCAGACACCAAAGACAGGCAACAATGCACCAGAGGAAATCGGCAATCGCGGTGAAGAGATGCTATACTTGCAACGAGCAGGCACTTTTCCAATAGGTGTCCACAAAGGGAGGCATCACGCCGATTCGTTTCAACACAGGAACAACACCCGCTAAAGCACCAAAGATCGAGGAAATCGTGCACCAAGCCAAGCCGAGCAACGCCGCAGTCATCAACGGGCGTGGAAGGATCAACCACATCACCGCCGATGGAGCTCAAGAGGCAACAGACGTCGTCTTGGGTAAGTTCTGGTCAACTCGATTGCTTTCTGATTTTGTTTGATTACGAGCTTCGATTCGCTTGTGTCTCAAAGTTTTGCAACCAAGAATGGATTTAAAGTGGTGAATCTTAAGTGTGTGCTCTTAGTCCAAGCCCCGGGATCCGAGCTTAGATCTAGCCTTGGGTGTTTGGGAGCTAAGTTGCTTATGGATGGGATAGAATTCTAGCGAATCTTATCTTGATAGATCGCAATCCTAGACGTCATCCTTGGAATGGATTGGTCGTCTAAGCATAAGGCCGTTTTGGATTGTGGCGAAGGATCGTGACTTGGAAGGCCCTAGTGGCAAGAAAGTAGAGTTTCAAGCGACCGCATTCGAGATGGGCGATTAGTGGTCAACAGCGTGAAAGCCATCAAGATGGAAGATGTGCGGTGGCGTGGAATACCGGATGTGTTTCGGAAGATTTGCCGGGATTGCCACCGGACCGTGATATCGAAGTTCGTTATCGAGTTAGCGCCAGTGCACAAGACCGATATCAAAGAGACCATATCGGATGCCTACCGACGAGTTAGTGGAAATGAAGAAGCGATTGAGGCGCAAGAAAAAGGTTTCATTAGACCAAGTTCATCACCGTGGGAGCTCGGTTTTGTTTGTTCGCAAGAAGGATGGAAGGCTTAGAATGTGCATTGATTATCGTGCACTTAATGAAGTAACGATCAAGAATAAGTATCCGTTGCCCAGGATCGATGACTTATTTGATCAGTTAAGAGGAGCTGGAGTTTTCTCCAAGATAGATCTTCGTTCAGGATACCATCAGTTGAAGATCCGAGCGGAGGATGTACCTAAGACCGCGTTTTCTACGCGATATGGACATTATGAGTTCACAGTCATGTCATTTGGATTGACTAATGCCCCGGCATATTTCATGAACATGATGAATAAGGTTTTCATGGATTACTTGGATAAGTTCGTTGTGGTCTTCATAGACGATATTTTGGTTTACTCAAAGACCGAAGAAGAGCATGCAGAACATCTAAGGATGGTTTTAGACAGGCTGCGAGAGCATCAGCTATATGCAAAGTTTAGCAAGTGTGAATTACGAAGGAGAAAGTCGAATTCTTGGGTCATGTAATGACTACCAAAGGAGTCGCATTGATCCCAAACAAAGTGGATGCTGATGTTGCATTGGGAGCCACCAAGTCCATTACTCAGATTCGTAGTTTTCGGGAATGGCGGGATATTACCGTCGGTTCATAGAGGATTCTCAACAATTGCTAAACCCTTGACACGCTTGTTGAAGAAAGAAAAGAAGTTTGCATGGACGCCAGAGTGCGAGAAAAGTTTCATGGAATTAAAGAAGCGTTTAACAATGGCCCCGTATTAGTGTTGCGGATGTGCGAATGGATTTGACATTTATCGCGATGCTTGAAGCAAGGCACGGGATGCGTGTTAATGCAAGAAGGCAAAGTCGTTGCTTATGCGTCGAGACAATTAAGACCACATGAAGTGAATTATCCAACGCATGATTTGGAATTAGCTGCGTGGTGCATGCTTTAAAGATATGGCGTCATTATCTCATAGGAAATAGATGTGAGATATATACGGACCATAAGAGTCTGAAATACATATTCACTCAAGTCGACTGAATATGAGACAACGAAGATGGCTGGAGCTAATTAAGGATTATAATGTGGGAATCCATTATCACCTGGAAAAGCCAATGTGGTGGCGGATGCTCTGAGTCGAAAGAGCCATAGCGCGAATACCTTGTCAATTGAGGATCAACCGGAATTATGCAAGGAGTTTCAGAAGTTAAGATTGGAAGTCGTTCCGCAAGGAATGGTAGCTGCACTTGAAGTAAAGCCAACGCTGGAAGATCAGATTAGAGAAGGCCAGAAAGATGACGATAAAATTTCTAAAATCAAGGCTAAAAAGGAAGAAGGCCTAGCCTTAGATTTTACTCTGGATGAGCAAGGGACCATGTTCTTCAAAGGCCGAATTTGTGTACCGGAGAAAAAGGAGTTGAAACAATTGATTCTTGAGGAAGCTCATGATTCAAAGTACTCGATTCATCCAGGAAGCGCTAAGATGTACCAAGATTTGAAAGAGAGATTCTGGTGGCCAAACATGAAGCGTGAAGTAGCTGAACATGTTGCTTTATGCGACATATGTCAGAGGGTAAAAGCCATGCATCAAAGACCCGCTGGTCTGTTGCAACCGTTAAAAATTCCGGAATGGAAGTGGGAAGAAATCGGAATGGATTTTATCACCGGTTTACCTAAGACTCAGAAAGGTTACGATTCCATTTGGGTTATAGTGGATCGTCTAACCAAGGTCGCTCATTTCATCCCAGTAAAGACCACTTACTCCGGAGATCGTTTGGCAGAATTGTACATGTCAAGGATTGTATGTCTGCATGGAGTGCCAAAGAAGATTGTGTCGCAGAGGTACCCAATTTACCTCGAGATTTTGGAATAAGTTGCACGAAGCAATGGGGACCCGCTTGAATTTCAAGATCAAAGATATCACCCATGCACGGATGGTCGACCGAAAGAGTAAATCGATTTTAGAGGATATGTTGAGAGCTTGTGCTTTAGCTTATGCTACGACATGGGATAAATGTTTGCCATATGCGAATTTAGTTACAATAATAGTTATCAAGCTAGCTGCAGATGTCACCGCTTGAGGCGTTGTATGGACGTGCTTGTCGTACTCCATTGAATTGGAATGAAACAGAGAGCCATTGGTTTCGGGCGGACATTCTCGAGGAAGCCGAAAGTCAAGTCGCAATGATCGAGAGAGGTTGAAGATAGCACGATCAAGATGAAAAGCTACGCAGACAACCGTCGTCGAGATTTGAGTTTTGAACCGAGAAGATCATGTGTATCTCGTGGTTACCCTCTTAAGGGCGTTAAAAGATTTCACGTTAAAGGAAGCTTGCACCAAGATATGTTGGTCCGCTCAAGATTACGAGCCGTCGAGGAGAGGTAGCTTATCGGTTAGAATTGCCTCGATCCTTGGCAGAGTGCATGATGTATTCCATGTGTCGCGCCTTAAGAAGTGTCTCGAGTGCCAACAGAACAAACCCGTTGGATGCGATAGAGCTGCAAGAAGATTTGACTTATAAAGAGCAACCGATCGAATTTTGGATGTTATGGGCGCAAGACCGAAACAAGACTATTCGCTTTGCGAGTTCATGGAGCAATCATTCGAGAGTGAAGCCACCGGGAGCGAGAAGAAGATTTGAAGTCGAATTCGAACCTATTCTCTAGTTAGCCCTGAATCTCGGGTCGAGATTCTGTTAAGGGGGGGAGGTTTGTAACATCCCAAAATTTGGCTTAATTAAGTTTTTATTGTTTAAAAGTGCATTTGTGATTTTCTGGAATTTATTTGGATTTTTCTGGATTTATTGGAATTAAATCTTATTGCAAGTTTATTGCCTTTTATTCAAATCTATTTAAATCTGTGCAAAGTCAAAATAATGTTTTGTCAAAAATATTTTATTTGAGTCCAGAATGTCTCAAAGTATTTTTGAGATTTTTCTTGGATTTTTCCTAATAGTTTTATTGCTTAAAATAAATAAAATGAATTTCGGAATTATTTTAAATAAGAAATCTTTAAAAATCCGGTGAATAGTGTTGGTCGAGCCCAAGATTGTCGCGCTAGAAGCCCACGTCGGGCGGCCCAATGCAGCCCACGAGTCGTAGCGGTGCAAAACCCTAGATCGGCACCGTCGCGTGCGATCCAACGGCCCACCGAAAGCGCGCGTGTTCGCTTGCGTTTGACCGTCGGATCGGGACACGCGTCGCGATGTCGTTCATCGCTCGCTCGGACTCGAGTCCGCCGCCGTTACGCCGTTGGTTTCTTTCGCCGCAGTAGAGCTCGGACGTCGAGGTTATAAATAGGAAGGGTAGCACCGAGGTTCGCAATGAGCGCCGCGTCTTTTGGTCGGAGCGTCTTCGCGGAGCAGCCCTAGAACGCATCTACGAGCTCGTCGGAGTTAGCGAAGTCCTCGACGCGTTTTCCGCTTGAAGCTCGCCGTCCGGAAGTCTCCGCCGCCGCCAAGGTCGCCAGCGTGTTCGCCGTGGACGAGGTGCGCCCGTGAGAAGCGAAGCATCGCCGGAGACCCTCCTTCGCCGTTGCGGTGGTCTTCGTCCCCAAGTCCGGCGAAGAAGCGTTGCCGTGCCGCCATCGCTAGACTCGAGAGGTAATGACCGTCGGATCTTCTTGAAGGCCAGGATCGTGCCACGTAGGGCTGAAGATCAGCAGCCGTGAGATGCGATCTGTGCGGTGGATTTCCGCCGCGCGTGTGAACCAATCAAGCGCCGCCGCGTGTCGGGCTCAGCAGCCGAGGCGCCGTGGACCGCGTCTGCGGTGGACCGAGGGTGGTCTCGTGGACCGAGTCCATGGACCGGGACACGCGTCGGCTTCTGATTGGTCCGGTCCAGCGCTGCGTCATGCTGATGTCACGCTGACGTCATAAACCAGTTTTTCAGTATAAAAATAAATCTGTTAATTTCGAATTTCTGATTTTCTGATTTCAGTATTTATTTCAAACTTCAAAAGGCTATATCTTTTGCATCGTAACTCGGATTTGAGTGATTCCAGTTTCTAAAAATTTGTAAAATTGAGATCTATTTAATGGTGAATTTTAACTGATTTTTGGAGTTCAATTGCTCTCTGTTTTGGTATTTATTTGCTTTTCTTCTTCGGTACGCGTAGACGTTGAATTGTGCGACGCTTCGGAGGAAGATCCAGCAACTCAAGAGCAAACTTCAGATCAAGATCAGGACCTATTCCAAGGCAAGTTGTGCTTTGATCATGTTGAACCCATGTTTGTAAAATTGCTATGTTTGATTTACACTATTGCATATAATTCAATTATACAACTGTTTCAAATTAGTTTGGGCTTAGCTAAAATACCAGATTGATCTATACCCTACCTTGTCATTGTATGCCATGATCCATTGTCACCCTAGATTGGTTTAATATAGTTGGTTAATAATTATAATCAACATTGGAGGTTTAGTTCGTATTAGTTGCTTAGCCATGCCACGTCATCACATGTGTCATCACCATTGATAATTAATCTTGATTAATGGAATATGGAACAATGTTATGAACTTGTGTGTCATGTGGGATCACACGATGAGATTGAGTTGTTGTGGCGAGTCATGTCACGCAACGATGTTGAATTGTTGATGGCACGTGGTGCTTGGTAATCAAGCGGGTGATAATCACTTAGATTGGGGCAAGTGGCAAGGGCGAGGAGGCCAAGGTGGGCCCGATGGGCGATGGTATGTGGAAGTCTTGCCTTGATCACACTAAGGACTTAACCTTGCAAGCCTTTGACCTGAGTCAATCATGCAACCACATGTCTCGTATGGGCCAGCCTAGCTAAGTAATTTGCAATGTCTTAATGTTGATACTATCGTGGTCGGTGTGAGTTCCCGGGTCAGGGTGTAATTCACATGGCGCAAGAGGGGGGCCCTGGATGTGGTTTACGGACCGTCGTTGTTGAAACCTTAGCGGGTAGTACCGGGTTAAGATAGAGCATTGTAAAGGCTTTGTTATAATCTCTCGCCTTTGTGGTGTTTGGTTGTATCACGTGGGTAAAGTGCATAACCTCTGCAGAGTGTGAAACTATTCGGATAGCCGTGCTCATGGTATTGAGCAATGCTCGGAATTACGATTAAGGGTTAGTTTAATAAATTGAACAACTTGGTTGGGATGGCAGGATTGCCATATGGAAGATTGGAACTTGATTTAGGATTGGAAACTTGGTTTACTTGAGAAATACTGAATTTATTTATTATTGCTATTCGTTTTACATTCTTTACAATCTATTATTGTATTTGTGCATAAATGCTGCTTATTGCAAAATAGCCATGATAGCCTATCCTTTGGAATAAGCCTTACATATAGATAAATAGAACGCATTACATGCACAACTTGTTGAGTGCTTTAAGTACTCACCCTTGCCAAACAACAATAATCAACAGTTGAAGAATCTACACCTGTGTTGGAAGATGAGGTCCAAGAAGACACGAGTCATTAGGGTCCGAGCCTTGTTGGTTGCCTGTGGTGAACTGATGAGCTACCTACGTTTCTACTTTCCACTGCTTAATTATCAGTTTATATTCTCAGTCTTGCCCTGCGTGGCTTAATAATGTAAGTTGGTCATAAGATCATACATTTAGCTATATCAATAAATGAACTATTATTCTATTATCGTTGTGTATGATGTGATATGTACCAATGTTAAGCTGTGTGCACTAGCGTTGATCCTGGGACTAGTGCGGTAAACACAGTGGGTTCGAATCAGTGGATTCGGGTCCTTACATAAACCATGTTAAATGCAAAGTTAATTTTATCCAAATGCCATGAATTATCTATATATCATGATTGTGGTAAATGCCATGAGATGGTTAAGAGCTTATTTTACTTCATGATTAATTAAAATATCTTGTTCTTGTGGTAGTCTCAATTTCATAGTATGCTTGATCAAGATCTCCAATTACTTTTTATATTGGATCAATGCTTGCACTTAATTGTTATTGATCATACCTCTCAATTTACTCCATTTAAGAATGTGTTGTCATCATTCACCAAAAAAGGGGAGATTGTAAGCAGCTAGACTCTAATTTTAGTGGTTTATATCTTGTGGTGATTAATGATGTTTAATTGTTAAGACTAACAATGTTTAAAGGTTTTAAGATGAGTTAGCGCTTGACTTTGGCATAATGGGAGTTCTTGATGTTCATAGATCCCTGAAAAAGTATAACTGAAGGCGAAACATGAAGATCAAGGACATTGTGTTTAGAAATAATCCAAGGTGTTGAGAATGGATCATTGTAGTGTTATGTCTTTATTTTGCTTTGGCCGTTCTATTAAGGGGAGTTTAGGATAGTAGCTTGGTTTTGTTAAGTTAGGTAGTTAGTAGTGATGCACATTAGGTTTGTCTAGCTCATCTATAACAAAAGCAAGCCCTTAAAAGTTCAAGTTGCAATGAAATCATAATTAGAGTAATATTGACTAAGTTTGAAATTTGACAATGCATTTTGGATGATTCTATAGCTACCGGACAAGCAAGCGGATCATTGAGACAGAGAGTTAGTTTTTTGGATGGGCCGAAATTTTAGTACATTCTGGATGATCCAAATATAAAGATGATCCGGAAGCTATTGGATGATACAGATCATTAAGACAAAGAGTTGGTTTTTAGGATAGGCTGAATTTTTTTGTACATTCTAGATGATTCGGATGACGACGATCATTCGAATGTAAGGATGATCCGGAAGTTACCGGATGATACTTTAGGTCTATAACGACTAGTTTTTCGACCGTTGAACTTCAAGCTTTAGGATGATCTGGAAGGGGTCCAGATGATTCAGAATGTGTTGATTTCTTACGAAAATGAGTGAAACGACTAGTTTTTCAAGGAAGCTATACAATACTTGTCACGGATGTATTTGTGATGACCTTTGGCTACTCTACAAGTTTATCTTATACCAAGGGAAGAGCAAGAGCACTCAGGAGTATTTTTAATGTGACGACCCCCATTTTTACATAAATGCAAAAATGGAAATCTAGTGTGCATTCCATACTAGTCCCATGATCAGCAGCTAGTACGCACATACACGACAATTGGAATCACAACCATACAACAAAATTAATAAGCGGAAGCAAATATACAAAGCAAGCTTACAACTCAGAGATTACAGCAGCAAAAGAAGCAAAATCCTGCAGTGTGCCCATCCAACCCGCAGGCAACTGACCAGGCATAAACTCTAGAGAGAACACGACGAAGGCAATCCCGCAACCTGCGACGAAAGAGATAACTTCGAAGCTTCGCTAACTTATCCACCTAAAAACAACATATAAGCAAGGGTGAGTACTTTCGTACTCCGCAAGACTTGAGCAAAGCCTATAATATATGCAGGCCATTTCAAAGGAGGCTACTACAGTTAATTTGCATAAAGCAGAATTGATATTGTAAAATCAAGTTATTTGCAAACGAAATTTATAAGAGTAAGTTGACTGATATGAAATAAGTAAAGTATAAGTAATACTCACAACCCTTCGTGAGCATTGAGAAATCCAGATAATGAATCCAACAATGTCGATCCTTTGACATGAAACAAAAGCTGCTAAATAGGTTCCAAACCAAAACCCAATTTTAGAAAATACAAAACTAACATTGGAATGACTTCACCAAGTGTCCTTGACCGTGGACACGGCTAATCGATTAGATTTACACTCTGCAGAGGTGTACAACTTTACCCACAAGTCATGACCTTTTCTTTTTGTCGCATGTTTCACGCACCTTTGGCGTGTGGCCAGAATGTTCATGACGAAAACCTTTACATTATCTAAGTTAACTTTGCACCAGCACCGGGACGTTAACCCATGCTATGATGGAAGAACTCAGAGCATAGAAATGTTGGAACTTCCCATAGACATGGCGTACACCGTTATATCGGCATGCGTTGTTCCCAACACCTCAGTGAGGGCACCCCTTCGAGCAAACCTGAAAGGAATGCTCGTACTACTTTAGCCTACCAATGTGCAAAGTTAAGCTAGATAACTTAATTGGTTTAAGGTTGCCCCATCCCAACACTTGTGGTTGCACGGGTTTCTTGGATCAATAGCGTCCCATTGCTCGGTCCTTACTGTGACATGGGCGATACTCCACCCTACACTACGTGCAAATCCCTCTGCACATCCGGCTATTGCCAATAATCGCCCGCATTAAAATCATAGTTTTATTTTGGGTTTTTAATCAAAGTACCAGTAACCAACAGCTTCATGTCCAACATTTTCCATTTCTCAAGAAACAAATTTTGATCTGATCATCAACCTCATTAGTTTTAAAGCATGGCTAAGCATGGATTATTACGAAATCGCATATACCCATGATAACATTAAATAATGTCTAAGCTTAATCTATGGTTATCAAGGTTCACATGTCCATACTTATCAAGGAGGTTTCATGAGACAACAGGTATAACTACCAGTACCACAAAATAGCGAATTTACAGAAAGTAAACGTATGCATGAAACATTTTAATAAACACAATGCGAATTAAATACTGGGTTCAAGATGGTCAAAGGAGGGTGCTTGCCTTGCTTATTTATTGCTTACGACGAAGACGAGGCCACGGCTGACGGAGGCATCGACGGAGGAAGGGACGTCGTATTCTACATGTCGATCAACCGAAAATAGCAAAAGCCAACTTTAATAAGGGCAAAAACAAAATAGACAGAAAACCAAATAAAGATTCATTGCAGAACACAGGAACGCTTTAGGGTTTGAATTATAAGATTTCAAGATCTCATGATTTCGGTAAATACACATTCATTTACTTAATGGTTTTCATGATGAGCAAAACATGGTTTCTTCTATAGGTTATCTAATCTTGACTTACGAATTCAAGTGGCTAAAATTATGAATTCTTGCATTTATAACTTCGAATTATAGATGCTAAAAATTATTTAGACTAATAGAACTAAAACACTAGCTAAAGGGGTTATGTGAATAGTACTTAATCTGAAGTGATATTACACAAGGAATGATTTTGAATAAGGTATATCGGTTAAGTTAGGCGACTGGACTTATTTATGGATTTTAAGAAGGTTCTGGTGATACAAATATATATATACTATGGATTTCATCATTATTGCCAAGCTGCTTATTCATGTCATGAAGTTCATGAACCATAAAACTTAGGGTTATTTGGCTACTAGGATTTATATGCAAAACATAGTGAAATAAGATTATTTCTTCGGAATTGGATAGCATACACTTTGAAGAACATTTCTAAGCTGATTTCATACATTTTAGTGTTTAGATGAGACATTCTATTCATTGTTGAAAAAGCTTATATGATAATAAGGTTTATGTTATAATGAATTGGATTAGAGTGTAGTGAACAATTATCACTTAGGGTTATAGCACTAGCTGGATTCAGATGAATATTAAGCTATAAACAAAATATTTTTCCAGAATATGATAGTCCATATCCTAAATATCATTTCTGAACTAATCTTCATTATATTAGCATTTAAAAAAGATATTCTACAGGTTGCTAAAAATGCTTAAGTGTTTCTATTATTTAGAAAACATAACACTTCAGGGCTATGTGGCTAGTTCAATTTATATGTAAACCATAGTAAAACGAAATACTTTCTTTAGGATATTGAAGTATGCACTTTACAAAGTACTTCTACGCTGTTTTCATAAAGTTTTACATTTAGACGAGGTGTTTTATAAGCTACTGAAAAAGCTTAAGTGACCACAATGTTAACGCAGTAAGGTTCAGTTTTTTATTTAAGTTTGCGACTACGCCTTATAATATAATCTACCCATTTTTCAGGCATAAACAACGGATGACTCTAGAATTGCTTTATAACTAATTCCGCGATATTTGGCTTCTATTCGAGATGGTTTCCATATAAGCGATCATTAGGGCCTAACAAGGACTTAATTTAGATTAGCACAATCATAAGATATTTTTGCATAATCAGTAAAGGCACTATTTTTCAAGGTTATAGGATTTGGTTTTGTCAAATTTGAAGTTAGTTTGAGGAAGTTATGACTATTCGGATTATACAAGCATTGAAACTTCAGGTACTAAACATTTACTGTTTTCCATGGTAAACCTTAAATATTTTTACACATTTGAGATCCTTGTGATGTCAGGAGTATAATAAAACTGGTTTGGTGATTATTTGAATTCATTTGATCCATATTTTAACTATTCAACTTTCAATGCAAGAGAAGATTCTTATGCTTACTTTTTAATACAAACTGAGTTCAACTCCAAATATTTTTGCAGAAATGGGATATTTACAACCTCAGGGAAATGTGAGAACAATTTCATGATTTTAGGAGCTATAGTTTGCATAGCTACTATATGTTACATAAAAGGGACTTTAAACAAACTTGCTTGAAATAATTTGAACTACAGTGATCATCTAAATTCTGTTACATATTCAAAATCCTTATGGATTAATTCAAATTTAGAAACTTATTTCATCTTATTTTAGATTTCTTTTATATAAGTTATGTATATTTGAGTTTTTAGTGTATTGAATGTACCCTTTAATAGAAAGTAGCTCAAAAATAAATGAAATTTAAATATTTTTATATATTTAAACTTCTGGAAGCATAAGGATTCCATCAAAATTGGTTTCATTCAATTCTAAGTTTGTTTGCAGAATTTTTATACAAAGCACATCTTTAGGCCTCTTATTCAAATTTGAATTTCAAATTCACCCGGTGAATATTTTCAAAATATTATTGCATATTCTGAAAGTAACTGATTTTACATGAATATATAAATTCATTTCACTAATTTTGGAGTTATAATGCAAAAGTTACAAATGATTGAATTATTTCGGGTATACTAAATCAGGAAAAATTGAAAATACGCTTTCGGTATAGAGATGCGTATTTTACCGGTTGCACTGGCTTCTTCTCGCACCACTGACGACTGGGGCCCAGGGGTCAGCGAGGCAAGGCAGGGGAGGTGGCTAGGGCTTGCCGGTGATGGCGTTCCGGTGGGGTTCCAGCGAAGGCGAGGGTATGGCGAGCTTCAGCGGATCATCGCGCATCTGATGGTGGGGTCGATTACTTCCGGCAACAGTCGGAGCTGGCTGCCACCGTGGGCCAGGGGCGAAGCTAATGTCGACTCGTCGAGGAGAAAAATGAGTGAATCCCGATTCGAATCGGTAGCGAATTAAGCACCAAGGAGTATGAGAGGTTCCATTTTACCTATTGGCTAGGTTCCTGGTTGGCTGATGAGCTCCACCACCGAGCACCGGCTTTGGGGAAGAAGGTGCGCACGCGGCGGCGGTTGATCGGCAGGGAAGAGCTGAAATCGATGGGTGATACGGGTTCAGGGATGCTCAAGGATGCTACGGCTGCGAGCAATTTAAGAATGGCTCACCGATTTGCTTAATCTTCCACCTCTCCCCTCTTCTTGCTTGCGGCGGTAATGGCAGGGAAGAGCTGAAATCGGCAGCGCTCTGAAGGAGATGATCAGGCTGCGAGATTCCTGGAAAGCGCGCAAGGAGATGTAGTGGCCGAACTCTGCACTTGCTCTTCCTCTTTTGGCTTACTGTGACTTAGCTCAACTGATGAAATTGCTTGGCCTCCTTGCTCTCTCTCTGGACACTCGGTTCACTGGAGTGAGGCTCCTGTGAAGGAGAGGATGAATGCCTGAAGCTTTGATGGGCGACTTGGGGCTTGCTGGCATTTGATGGAAGGCTCTGGATTTGGCGAGGTGTCCCCAAAGGCACAGAAAATGTGAAATGGCTTCCGTACCGGATGCAAAAATGGCTATCAACCAAGTTGAAAAATTGCAAAACTTTTTTAACATGGTCTACTGGGAGTTGTTAGCTTCCATTAAAATTTTGGGACGAAAATACAGTATGGTTAATTAATTAAAATTCTTACACTATGCACTGCTCAGAATTTTGATTTCGGATTTTGATTTCATTAAAAGTGAAAAATTTATTATTTATTTTGCAAACTTTTTTTAGTCGTTTGTATTGGGTTAATAATGTCTCTATAAAAATTTTGAGTCAAAATATGGTGTAATTATTTTACAAAAAGTCTGACATGTAAATTTTTAGATTTTTGAATCCTCTATTTTTGATTTTTTAGAAGGTCTAAATTACATGATAAATTCCTGAAAATTTTAATATAGATAAATTCTACTCTGAGGGTGTTATGGTAATTTTTGTGGCTCCAGATAAGCTTCGAAAATTTTACATTAACTCTGACTCACACTGTTTTTAGTCAAAAAGAGATGTCACTCATTTCATTTATTTATTTTTGTGTGAATAAAATTTTTACTTGTTGACTTTACTGACTTACCAGCATGTATAGGCTTCCATGGTAAATTTTTCTAACTTTTTATGTTTACCATTTTACCATTCTACCATTTCCCTTTTCCTATTCTCCTTTGTTTGATTTTCATTCAATAAAAAAATCCAGGAAATTCCAATAAAAACAAATAATGCCAATAAAATTCAGAAATAAACATTTTCTAATTTAAAATATTCATTTTTATTTTATTGTATTTTTCGGGATGTTACATTTAATAACAAATTTTGAGAGACTTGAGAGGTAGCATAGGCCTTTAGTGTTCATCACTCTAGTTGTTTGACCTCTCTAGGTTCAAGTGATGGTGTAGGCTTGTTACCTTTCGAGATCGCCGTCTCCTAGACGGCTTGGAGGCATGGTTCTTAGAGACCTACCAAGGAGGAGCCTGTGAAAAGGCACCAGAAGGTTTGGAGTCTACCTATCCGGAGTGAAGAATGACTACCTCGAGTGAATAGCTTGATTCTTTGCGCAGTTTCAAGTCGAAGCAATACTCTTGCGAGAGTGCTCCAACGAGGAGTATGGGATAATTGCCGAATCTTCGAGAACTCAATAAAAATTGGTTGTGCTCTTTGTCTCTTTTACGTTTATGCATTTACTTTCATGTCATTCAATTCATAGATATTAGACTTGTGTAGGATTATAACTTTGTTGTAAAATTTTACTAGACTTGTTTAGGAGTTGTTTTGGCTACACTAGAAACTATGGGCGCATAGGTTGAGCTAGAAAAACTTAAGTTTTTAATTTGACTATTAGCGAAAAGAATCCCAATTCACCTCTTGGGCATCCGATCCACTTCACCATAATATCGCACTTTCAAGTTATGGAGTCTCGCGAGTTAATTTGTAATTTTTCTTAATTATTTTGTAATTTTCTAATTTATTGTGACATGTTTGCTCTAATATGAACAATTTGTACTTTAATTTTCACTATTGTGGATTTAAATTTTGTATTGAACAATATTTTGGTAACTTCGAACATCTATTTGGAAATTCCTTGATCCGTAACCGTTTAAATATGATAGGTTAGATACACAGCCCCTCACACATATATACATATACATATACATATACATATACATATACATATACATATACATATACATATACATATACATATACATATACATATACATATACATATACATATTACAATTACCTGGGGCACCATGACCCAAAATGGGTATTTCCCTATGTATTTGCATGTGATTTTTTTGAAATTTTTAGGATATCGAACTTAACCATTTTACTAACTAGTTCAAACAAGTTTGAACTGAAATTCAAACTAGAGTTTCCTTTTTTTATGATAGTTTGATTGTAGATATGTGCTGATTTTATATATATATCAGCAAATCATGTGATTTAAATTCGTTCAAATCTTTGAATTCGAGTTTATTTTTTTAAAGGTATGTGTTTCAGTTGAATTGTTCAAAAAATATACCCGAATTTGGTTTGGATTCGTGCATTTGAATTCATGGTGCCCAGACCCCATGGTGCCCCATTTTGCCATCCTATATATGAAAATGGTTCCATACTCCTCGAAGTACGTACTCTCACCTTCAATATACCGCTTAAATGATATTATTATACCTCTTTATCATTTTGAGTATACTCTAATACTGATTGTAAGATACTTCAAAGTGAGTTACACAAAAAATTTCATCAAAGTCCACCTTTTATAGCATAATTTCTTTATATATTTCATTTACATATGTAAAGGGTATATAACAAAAAAATAAAAGGCTCCAATGAATTTTTTTAACTATACCGCATTAGAGTATTTTAGAATTATTATTGAATTATACCGAAAGTGATAAAGAAGTATAATACTTTCATTTAAGTGGTATATTAAAGGTGAGAGTATATACTCCAAGAGTACGAAAAATAATTATATATATATATACACACACACGCCAGCCAATCACAAATCACCGTCCCGCTCCGCATGTTACATTACGTTAACACACGAATAAGCTGAGCACATTTCCACGAATATTACGTCACGCAAACACACACTGCGACCGGGGCCCACCTTACATGGCCCCACTCGCAGCGAAGGAGCACCGTTCGAGCCGCCGAAAGAGATCGATCACTACGCGGCCCCAGAGACGTGGAACGCTGGAATGCCCCGCCGCCTCGGCTCTCAACCTTTTATTTTCTCTCTCCCCCACTTCTAACTTTCCAGGGGGCACGACACGGTTCGGCCTGTTAAATAGGTAGCACGGCAACTAAACGGGTTGTGCCGTGCCGGTTCATGTGTCGGGGAGGCGGCTCAAGCACAGTCCACGAGGCTAATGGGCCGTGCCGTGTCGGCACGGGTCCGACGGACCAGGTCGGCCCGTTAGCGCCAAAAAATTCAAAAAATAAAAAAAATAGAAAAATAGAAAATAGAAAAATATGGAAAAATATGAAAAATGGGAAAAATTTAGAATAATTAGAAAAACTCGAAGGATGTAGAAAACTTTTTAAATATATATATAAATTAAGAAAAATCTAAAATATGAGATAAATTCTAAAATGAGACAAATAATTTGAATGAAATAATGAGCTTTATTGATGTTTGGCTACCTCGTTAAAAACTTTGCCAAGTAAAAACTCAACACGAGAAAACCTTGGCAAAGAAAAAAGAGTACAACCTATAGCTCAGCGATACAGGAAAAAAGTGAAGACTACAATTATTCTTCCTCATTACCTAGATAAAGATTTTCGTACGTCTCTACCAGCTCAGCATTTTTTGTAATATGTTGAGCTCGTTGATGAGCTTGTTACCAATCTGTCATAGTGAGAAGTATTTCCACTATCTCACTTGTCATATTTGTTCTTCTCTCCTCCATTATTTTTTCAGATAGACTGAAAGTAGACTCCAAAGAAACCGTGGAGACAGGAACTGTTAACACATCCCGTGCTAATATGGAAAGCACCGGATATGTTATCTTGTGCTAATGCCACCACTGCAAAATGCTGAAGTCCTCCTCGTACTGCTCTTGGTAGTTAACAGTGTCGCTGTTGAGATAGGCAGCTAGTTCCCCACCACTTGATGTGTCCGTACTTATCGTTGTTGTAGTCGAACTCCTTGAGAAAGAGCCACCTGCACCCTATATCTTTCCCCACGCGGTTTTCTTCTTACCTGTTATGGGTGCTGGTGGAGGTTGCAGCATGCGAACTCTAGCAAACTTTCGATCATACTTATCATAAACTTAAGATAAGTTAGCACGGCCATTTGAAAAATAATTAGAATAATCAGTACCTACGGCACCACTTAGAAGTGAGAGAACATTAGAGAATCCTTGAACTTTAGCTCTAGGATCTAAAATAAATGCAAATACATATAACATAGGAATTTCTTACCAATATTTCAAAAATTTAGTTTTCATAGCATAAACAGATTCACGCAAGATATTACCATTTTTGTGGCTCTTTAAATGGGTAGCAATTTCTAAAATATGATGCACAATTAAATGAGAGGCTGCGTAATAAACTCCAGATAAAGCAACAGTGAATTCAAAAAAAAGTTTTAAAAATGACAACAAGAATTTAGCAATATACCAATGTTGCTCTGTGAGTAGCGGTTGACCATCCCGTGTACGACAGTGCGTGTTAATAAAAACAGAAAATATGCTCTCTTATGGTATGAGATTCTTAAGCATCAAGAAGTAGTGTTCTATCTAACAGGCATATCCAAATCAAACTTACGTGTATGCACATTTATTACAATACAATAAGTCTTATATGCTGCTACTCATTGATTAGAATAATTTAAGTAAGATATTGAAGTGCGAAAAGGTTCAAGTTACTGATCTAACCTCTTCAAACCAGATTTAACTATAATATTAATAATATGACAAGCATAACGCTGATGTAATAAGAAAGATTCAGCATATAAATTGAAAAACGGAGTAAGAATGTTCATGGCAGAAGTATTTGCAGAAGCATTATCTAATGTTATTGCAAAAATCTTATCACTAAGGCCAAAATCTTCCGTAACTTTTACAATACAATCAGCAATATTTTCACCAATGTGTGCTACATCAATTAATTTGAATCATATAATTCTCTTTTCTAGTTGCCAATCATCGTTTACATAATGAGCAACTACACTAAGGTAATCCTCTTGAGCTCTACTAATCCATATATCAGATAACAAAGACAGAAAAAGTACAGGTACTAATTTTTTTTAGGTTATTGTGACAATTATTATAATATTTAATCAAATCTCTAGTTGTTATCTGTATAGAAACTACAGAAAATCTAGGATTATGAGCGGTCCTAATATAGCTTTCAAACGCAACTGACTCATCAAAGTTTAAAGAAATATCTTGAGAAGTGATTAAATGACAAAGAGATTCACGAGCTACCTTAGGATTATAGTCCCAATTACGTACCGTACCGTCGGGGTTGTACTGCAGCTGCGTTTGTCTCAAAGCCATCCCCGTTTTTTTTTTCTACAGCCCTCAGCATGCCTTTTCAAGTGTCCCGTTCTACCTGAATATTTCGCAGTTAATTTGTGCTTACAATATTTACAAACAGCATACCTGCTTTGGACGCCGTCTGATGTCTCAAAAATCTGCTCGAAATTTTCTCAGACTCCCGATGTATTGCATCTTGTTCTTTTCGCCCTGGTGCTTGCCAACGTAGTAGCACTTATAGAGTTTGAGGATGGAAAAGCTCCTGCAGTTTCTTGTGCTTCATAGGATGC
The DNA here is from genome assembly GCA_036346275.1 of Otatea glauca. NCBI lineage: Eukaryota > Viridiplantae > Streptophyta > Magnoliopsida > Poales > Poaceae > Otatea > Otatea glauca. Next base: position 41,797 of record JAYEVK010000158.1, read on the forward strand.
AAGAAACTCTTAGGGTGAAATCTCGAAATCAGAAGCTGTGAACGACGGAAAATCTCCGTGCTCCATAAAGCAAACTGCAGGAAATAATTACGCTATTAATACTAAAATATGATTTAAAATACTAACAAAATAAAAAATAAATCACAATTATCACCTTGATTTCTTGACAGAAGCCGGACGTCGAATTTCGAATTTTTGGCACAACTATTTTGAATTTTACCAAATTACCCCAAAAGCAAAAGAATTTTCATAAGATAATGCATAAAAGAGAAGGTAAGTTTGCTGGCGTGAAATGGGGGTAAGCCACTTATTTATAGGAAAAAATTCGAGATTTTTTTGGATTTTTTTTGAATTTTTTAAGCCTCCAACAACTATAAAACGGTTATTTTTCAAAGTAAACGAATCAGACCGTACCCTAACCGTGCCATACCTGGACCATACCGTGCCGACCCAAACACAACGTAGACGAGTGAACGTACTAGCATAGCCCATTTACGGTCGTACCGTGTCGAGTTCGGGCCAACCTGTTTAGCCATCTTAGGGTGCGTTTGGTTACCTGGATGAGGTTGGATGGGATATGGCCATCCAGCCTGTATGGGATGGAACCATCGAGGTAGTTGTTTGGTTGGGTGGATAGGGATGAGCCAATTTTTTGTTTGGTTGGATGGATAAGAATGTGGATAGGATGAGTTAATTTTTTGTTTGGTTGGATTGATAAGGATGGATGGGCTAGTTGTAATAAAGGTTTCGAATTTCGGTTTGAAATTCTAGGATAAAATTTGACTTAAATTTGAATTTTTGGAGAAAATTTGACCAAATTTGATTTTTTGGACAAAATTTGAACTTCTGGAATTTTTTTTACCTAAATTTGAATTTTCGAACAAAATTTGATTTTGTTACAAAATTTGAATTTTCGGTTAAAATTTGACCGAAATTTGAATTTTCAGACAAAATTTGACAAGAATTTGACTAAAATTTGAATTTGACCGAGTACACTTCGACGAAATTTGAATTCGACCGAGTACACCTCTTCATACAACAAACTAGATGAGTTCGTCCGACCTTTTTTCTGAGATGACTCTGTCCAGCATCTTGAAAGAATATTTCAAAAAATTGGACAGTCATATCCTATCCAACCACCCAACCAAACAATTAGATGACACTAAATCTAAAAACGATCATTTCACATCCACCTTCGTCCACCCGACCAAACGCCACCCTACTTTCTTCCGCCCCCCTCGTCAAATCCACGCGAACGCAGGGAGCACCCACCCACCAAGGAGACGAGGAGACCCCAATCAAGCGCAAAAAAAAGAAAAAAAAATCCAAATCTAGCCGGTGATGGCGCTCTCTGACAGCTCACGCGAGTCTCTCCTCCCGAACTTCCTCTACTCGACGGCGGCGCGGTCGTCCTTCGCCGCGGCCCCGGGAGGCGTGTCGTTCGCGATCCTGGCGCCCAAGGAGAAGATCGAGATGTACTAGCCGGCGTTCTAGGCCGCCTGCACGGCCGGAGGCATCGCCAGCTGCGGGCTCACCCACATGGCGGTCACGCCGCTCGACCTCGTCAAGTACAACATGCAGGTGAGGAGTTAGATTAGATCGAACGCTTGGCTGGGTTCCCCGCGCCCTTAAGGTTCCGGATCAGGGCTGGGTTTGGTTAGATCCGGCTTCTTGTGGTCGTGCGCTAGCTGATTACAATGGTCGAACCTATTTTCTATAGATCCCTGAGACCCTGATCACCGAGTGCTACTTGCGGTGCTTACTTATAGTTGTCTGATTTTCCTTATTGTTGAATCTTTTATCACTACGCAGTAGGATAATTCATTGAAGCATTGCCTTGGGAATAGACGCACGTCCTTGAGTGTTGTAAGGTTGATTTGTATTTGTAGGTGCATGATCCTGTGGTTATTTATTTGTTGATTGGTGATCAGATTTATATGCGAAATTAAGTCAGTGACACGGTGCGACTTTGACCTTTGAGCCCCAACTCTAAAAACATGTTCACTTGTCTAGTAGATTTTCAAATCCTGGCCAACTGGCTGTATGATACCAATGAATCCATTGAAGGTTTTTACTAGATTAATGTGTTAGCATGATCAACATGGCTAGGTTAGTGTGGGAGCTCAAACAATGTCTGCTATTGTAACCTTGCAGATAGCAAGGTTAATCTCTACCTAATAGAAAGTATATACAATAAACCAATCTTGTCAATTCCGTTCCGGTACCGGCCGGAATGCCCGGAACGTGCCATGCCGCCCACCAAAACAGCACAATGCAGCCTACGTTCTGTACCAGCCTCGATTCCAGCCGTCCCGGTCAATTCCAGGCGTCTCGGGTGGAATTGGGGTTTCCGTAAAACTCGGTACCATAAAAAAAAAAGAAATATTGCCCCCAATCCATCCCAAAGGCAAGAAAACGAGAGGAAAACACTTTGTTCTGAGAAGAAAGCAAAAATCAAGAAACCCTATGGTCCCTATCTCCCAATCTATCTCAAAGGCAAGAATCAAAGGGAGAATACTGATATCTGAGGAGAAACTGAGAAATCAAGAAATCCCAGGCATGAAAGAACAAGAGAGATGAGCGAGAGGAGCGGCTGTGCGGCAACACGGTGAAGAAGACAGTGGATGACGTTTCCGACGGAGGCATTCCCGGTGGTGACATTGAGCAGAATCTTGCCCTCCCTCTCTCTCTTTCGTGTTTTTGCTTGTTCTGGTTTCTTTTGGTGGCAGCAACATTGTTGTTGTTGCTTGCCCTGCCCTGTTGCCCCCTTGTGTGCTTGTGTGTATGATTGTATGCGTTGAGACTGGGAGATTTGGGCTACAACCTGGACACGGCTTGTTGGGCCAGCCCAAGTAGCCTCTCTAATATTTGTTTGGGCAAAAAAATTTATTTGGCAGCTTTGTATGAGTTAATATGTACTCTTGTATTTATGCATATTCATAATTATATATTATTATATTATACCCCGGAACGGTGTGCTAGAATGGACCGGTACTATACCGATCCATTCCAAGAGGCAAATCGGAATGACCTCCTGGATGGAATTGGCAACTATGCAATAGACAGATAGATTTATATTGTTTTGATTAGTTAATATGTAGATAATATAAATTGTACATGTGATTTTTGGCATGATTGATTTGGCAAACTGTTCCAGATTGATTTTTGGCATTATTTTTCAAGTTTTTATCTAATGTGAAATTTTTCCTAAATACTGGTTTTTAAAGAAAATATTTTCTTGATTTCATCTTCTCTTCAATCCAAAACTTAACAAACAATGAGGAATTAAATTTTAAATATTTAATAATATTTATTTATGCCTTTTCTGAATTATCTTGATTTTATTGACTTTTTCTAGATTTTCTTGATTTTGCTTTAAAGGAGAAATCCTTTAATATAATCTTAAGTAATAGATAAAGAAAAGAGTAAAAATTTTATAACAATAAGATAAACAAAAATTTTATTTAATCCTAGAAAATTTTCAGAAATCTAATTCTAAATTTAAAAAGTCATATCAAAGCGTTAAAAATGAAATGAAAGCTAATTAATGTTTCTTGACTACAAACAGTAAATATGTCAGAAATTAATATGTCATAAATTCGATGTGAAATTTTTATATTATCTTCATTTTGGATCAGGACAGTAACAGTAGAAATATGAAAAAATAATGATTAAATTTGATAATTATAAAAATTCAAAAACAGAAAAGCTAAAAATACTAATGTCAGAATTTTAGTAAATAAAATATAAAGAATTTGAAGTTGAAAATTTAACAGGAGACCAATATGGCTATAAAGAACCTCCACAAAAAGTTTTACAAATATTTGATAAGTTATAAACTCTCAGATAAATTAAATACAGAAAACTGAAATCTGTGCACAGTACCTTTTCAGAATTTTTATAAATTCCACAAGCATTAAATCAGTCTGAAAATTTAATGTGTTCTACCTTATCTCTAGTACACGTCATAAAGTTTTCATTAAATTGGCGACAAGATTGCTAACTGATTCAGTGCAATGAACCTCGTTCTATTCTCAAACAGTTCTTGATTTTGCTTGGCTTCCCCTTTTCATTGCTTCCTGCAAAAAAAAGGGGAAGCTAAGCAAAATCAAGAACCGGTTGAGAACATAACGAGGTTCATTGCACTGAATCAGTTAGCAATCTTGTCGCCAATTTAATGAAAATTTTATGGCGTGTACTAGAGATAAGGTAGAACACACTGTTAAATTTTCAGACTTATTTGATGCTTGTAGAATTTATAAAAATTCGACAAGGCGTGCGCGTACGCATTTTCTCAGATTTAATTTATCTGAGAGTTTATAATTTATCAAATATTTGTGAAACTTTTTGTGGAGGTTTCTTATGGCCATGTTGGTCTCCTGTAAATTTTAACTTCAAATTCTATATATTTTATTTACTAAAATTCTGACATTAGTATTTTCAGCTTTTCTGTTTTTGAATTTTTATAATTATCAAATGTAATCATTATTTCTTGATATTTTTACTGTTGATAGCCTGATCCAGAATGAAGATAATATAAAATTTTCAAATCGAATTTATGACATATTAATTTCTGACATATTTACTGTTTGTAGTCATGAAACATTAATTAGCTTTCATTCCATGTTTAAATGTTTTGATATGACTTTTTAAATTTAGAATTAGATTTATGAAGATTTTTTAGGATTAAATAATTTTTTTGTTTATCTTATTGTTATAAAATTTTTACTCTTTTCTTTATCTATTACTTAGGATTATATTAAAGGATTTCTCTTTTAAAGCAATATCAAAAAAATCCAGAAAAAGTCAATAAAATTCAGATAATTCAGAAAAAGCATAAATAAATATTATTAAATATTTAAAATTTAATTTCTCAGTGTTTGTTAAGTTTTGGATTGAAGAGAAGATGAAATCAAAAAAATATTTTCTTTAAAAACCAGTATTCAGGAAAAATTTCAGATTAGATAGAAACTTCAAAAATAATATTATATTTTGAACTTATTTTTATAGTTTGTTTATTTTGGGAGAAAAGTTTTGATATTGAATCTTTACCTTACTTGAAATTGGAATTCAAGGTTTTAGGATATTATAACATTTCAATTGAAAATCTTGATTTAAAATGAAATTTTTATTTAATTCCATTTTAAATTATCAAAATTTTCATTTTTCTTATTTTTGAAATTTTCGTGATGTTACACGAGTTTGGATTCTATGCATTCTTTAAGAAGTACTATTCAGATATTGCAGGGCCTGTGTATGCTCAGAAATACAAGACCCTGATATACCTTGCTGGGTCTGCTTCTGCTGAGGTAATTGCTGATGTTGCTCTTTGCCCTTTTGAAGCTGTGAAGGTCCGTGTGCAGACACAGTCTGGATTTGCTCGTGGGCTTAGCGATGGGCTCCCCAAGTTCATTAAATCTGAGGGTGCATCGGGGTAATTATTTTTATTTTATTTAAATCTGAATTGGTTTCTATTTACCACCTTTCACTTCTGTGATGTAACAAAATTTTATTTTCGAAATTGCAGGCTTTACAAGGGAATTGTCTCTCTCTGGGTTCGTCAAATTCCTTGTAAGTAAATTTGACCCTGCTGGCTTGTTTATTTTGATTAACTGTCATGTTGTTTTTTATTTTATGATTGTATATTTTGGCGATTAATCTGTTACTGGTTTGCTCTTTCTGCAGTTACTGATGTGTTCTGTTTCTATACTTAGAATGGGACTGTTACCTAAATCACTATATTATTTACTGCCTTGTTAATCCCTAGTCAATGGTAGATGGGTTCGATTGATCTCCTATCCATTGTCAATTCAAATCCTGCATCTGATCATATGCTGATCCACCACAGGGATTATATGGGTTAGCCTCACACATTAGTTCCATCATGTACAGAACTGTTCCTCCCATTTCAAACTTGATATGATGTAACACACTTGCACTTGCAAAACTACCCTTTTATGACTTGAAAAAAGTTCATCGCTATTTAGTAATTTACTATTTTCATATATGTGAGGTAACTTTTGTTTTTGTGGGGAATGACCTTGTTAAATATGCTATCTGTAGAATTTCAGGTCTTGCTGAAATTATTTAATTGTGTCAAACTCCCAACCAATGGCACAAACATTGGGAAAAAAAGATTTCATGTTTCCTGGGTAGTTTCAAATCTTAGCTTATGCCTGATCTGATTTATTGGCTCCAGAACAAATGTATGTTGCCACATAAATACCTTATCTATTTCCACTTTCCACCACAATTTTGTTTTGTGTGCATCCAAAGATATGGAGATGCCATTGTTTTGCTTTTCCATGCATAGATGCTGTGCTTATCACGAGTGGTAATATTTTGGGAATAAATTCTTACTAGTCTGGTTTCAGTGAGTTTAAAACTGATCATTGTGTAGACGATCAGTTTTTGTATAAATGCTTCTTTGAGCTTGATTTTTTGCATTCATATTGTTCTTGAAGTTCAAGAGTTATTGCTATGATTTATGTGTTCTCAGTATTGTTATTTTCTGTATTGAACTAACAATATTATTCAACTAGCGTGATGATAAAGCAAACCTTAGTCAATTCCCACAAAATTGTATTAGCATCACAATTAGGATCGCCTGGAATACTAAAGCAAGTAAATTTTTCTCTAGAGATGAGAAAAGGCTCTTGTGGTATTACACATTGTTAGACTAGTTCCATATATTGAAATCTGCAAGCTCAAGTTCCTCATCTTCCCTTCCACATATGACATATATGTCATGGACATCAAAATGGCAATTGTGGTCATGTTTGTTGATGGTATAGAGATTTTAAACATTGCTTTACATAAAATTTTTGGAGGTAAACTTTTAATTTGTAGTCAAGGTTATTAAAGCGCTGGGGTGAGGCGAGCGACTCACCACCTTTTTATCGCCAAAGTGCTGCACATGGTGAGGCGACGCCATACACACATCCTAAGCTAGTATAGCAGCATAATTGAGAGCACTGATCAGTAGCTAGTAGCACACCAATACAGTTACACACAGTCCTCAATCAGTATTTCTCCTCAGTCCTCAATACATATATATGAATATATCCTCATTCGGTCATTCCTCAGTCACTCAGTCCTCAATCCTCATCGGCATACTGCACACGAGGGAGGCAGAGGGGGAGTAGAGCAGCTGCAGGGCAGAGAGGATGGGGAGGCAGGTGGGGGAGAAGAGGGGAGAGGACTAGAGGAGAGAGAGAGGTAGATTTGGACTTTGGATGAGAGGGAGGCCGACGAGGGAGACGAGGGGAGGGGAGGGGAGAGAGGTCGGCGGCGGCGGCAGGGAACCGTACCTGATGGTTGGATCTGGCCTTTGGAACAGAGGAGGTAGTGGCTTCGGAGCAGAGGAAGCATGGCGTCCGCCTCTGGCCGCCATAACGCCATACGATGCCTCAGCGACACCTTAGAGATGCCACGGCCGGACGGCGGACGCCATACTGCCTTATTGCTTAAGTGACGCTTAAATGACGATTTAATAACCATGTTTGTAGTATTTACTTCATAACTACGATACTAATTCTGCATCAATTTGGTATTTGCGTCAAATACTCTTGAGCTTATTCTAGCTGTTTTATTTATATTATATTGTTATTTGTACACATTGTTAACTATTCTCATGATGCATCCAGATACGATGATGAAGTTTGCTTCCTTTGAGACCATTGTTGAACTTATCTACAAGCATGCTGTTCCTATCCCGAAGTCAGTGTAGCAAACCTTTCCAATTGGGTATCAGCTTCGCTGGTGGTTACATTGCTGGCGTCTTCTGTGCTGTTGTTTCTCACCCTGCTGATAACTTAGTCTCTTTCCTGGACAATGCCAAGGGTGCTACAGTGGGTGATGTAAGCTTATTCTACATATTGCCTCCTCGAGATGCTTTGTTGTTTTGCTTTTGCAGTCTCGTTGATGGTATAGTCGTTTCTATAATGTATTTCTGCAGGCTGTTAAAAAGTTTGGCCTCGGGTCTTTTCACTCGTGGACTGCCCCTTCGTATTGTCATGATCGGTACCCTTACTGGAGCTCAGTGGGGAATTTATGACGCATTCGAAGTCATGGTTGGATTGTAAATGTCTCTCTTTTTAGAATGACAATCAGCAGCCTTCAAATGAAAATGAATATGAAAACTGATTATTCCTTTTGCAATTTAACAGGCCAACTACTGGTGGTGTGACGCCAGCCCCAGCCCCAGCTGCAGAGGCTGCATTGAAAGCCGCCAGTGCCTGATTTTCCTAGTAAGTTAACTAGGATGGATTTCTGAAATTGTTATCAATTATATGATTTCAAATATCAATTTGTTTAAAAGTTTTGGAGAGGATGACCATGTCATCTTTTGGATGAGAAGAACTCGTTAAACAGGCGATGATAGATTTTTTTTTGCCCAAAAGTGTAAGTTCAATACTTGATATATAATAAGTTTTAGGAGCGCATGACTATTAGGAGCACAGGTTTTGCTACCACCTGTACTGCCATTTATTCATATTACATTACCCTTCGTATTTCTGAAGGCATACCCAAATTTGTTCTGTCAATTTTGTTAATTCATGTTACACTGCCCTTCATATTTCTAAAGGTATACCCCAATTTATGCTGTCAATTTTGTGATATGCGTGGTCATCCATGTGTACATGATGAGAGAATTCAAGTTCTCTTTCAGTGTTATGTTTCCCTCCAGTATGAGTTGATTGTGCTTTTTCTTTGAATGTCATGCTGTTTCCCAGTATGATTTGATTGTGACATGCTGATTGTCGTCCATTATAATGGCATTTGGTTGGGCTAGCAACTGGTTGCAAACTTGTTTATGTTCGAATTTTGAGTAATTTTACAAAACTAAGGATTTTCTGCACAAATTTTTTGCAAAATTATTCCCCTGTATTGACCCACAATTATTCCCTTTGCCACGTTAGCTCGCAAATAGTCCTTGGCACGTCATGTCCACTTGGGCAGTAGAACTGTAGAAACATGTGGATGCGTGGCTTTTTTTTGGGTATGTCTCTGCAGGTGGGACAAGGTTGTCACAACCCGTTCCATGTGATGGGAGTAGGGGTGGGCCTCTACAAACCGAAATACTAAATCGAACAGAATTAACTGATTATTTTGGTATTTTCGATTTTTAGGTTTTAGTTTGGTTTTTATTTTAGAACTATTTGGTTTTTTGGATTTCGGTTTAATACTTAACTCTCATTAATAAAAAACCGAACAACCGATATACGGTCCAGAGCAAAGACCGGACCCGCGGTCCACCAACTCTCCCCTTCAAAAACTATCCAACCCATGTCACCACCTGACAACTATGATCGATTATGATCGATTAGACTCTGGGAACCCGGAAGGAGGGCAGCGGAGGCGACTAGATCTGGTCGTCGCGATGATGAAGTCGCTGAGGCGGCCTTGACCGCGTTGTCCTTGGGCGGCGGCGCTCGGCGGCGGCTGGATCTAGTATGTGGAGGCGGCGCGAAGGTGCTCGGCAACGGCTGGATCTGGTATGTGGAGGTGACACGGAGGCCCTCGATGGTGGCTGGATCTGGTGTGTGGAGGCAGAGCGGAGGCCCTCAACGGCGGCCGGATCTAGTGCGTGGAGGTGCTTGGCGGCGGTGGGGGCGCTCGGCGGCCTCGGGCAGCGTTCAATGGCGGGATGGGTAGGCGGCCCTCATCGCGTCGACCTTCTGGTCCTGCTCCATGCACTGCTGACTCATCTCACTCTTCCTCGACTTTCGCTTCTCCCGGCTCTTCTTCTTCCTGCTCTTCTCCACCACCGCGCTCTACTCCACCTCCCCTGCAGTCCTCCGCCACCATTTCCGGTACCAATCTCTAATAGAGTTTACATTGATTTAATCCTTAAACCTACTGAAAATTATTTGAATATCTGGCCGCATATGTGGGCATATCCTAAATAATTACATGTTAAATATTGGATTAGTGCCATTGTAGGAAACCGGAGATTCTTATTTTTGTTCAGTTTCTCGTCATAATTTTGTTTTAATAGAAGCCAAGCATAGCTGCCTGTATGTGTATGAATGTTTCTACGTAGCTAGGGTTATCTCGGTTAACCGAATTAACCAAACCAAAATATTTCGGTTAATTCGTTTCGGTTTTTCATTTTGGTTAGAGAAATTCGGCATACAGTTTTCAGAAACCGAATTATTTAAAAACCAAAAAACCCAAATACCCACCCCTAGATGGGAGTGAAGATCCCAAAATTTTGTGTACAAGATATGTAATTATGCAAAATGGCATCTTAAACTTTAGTATTTTTAGTTTTGACATTATGTTTATGATTTTACGAAATTTACTATTTATTTTCTGTACCAGCATGGAAGCTATCCGCTCTAAAGTGTGACGCATAGAATCGCTGCTCCACTGTTCTAGGAAGAACGAAAGACACGAGGAAGACCCTAATACCAGTTATTACTAGAAATTTATGCGCTGCGTGCCACGCCGCGGGCGCTGCTTTCCACGCGAGAAAATCGATAAAATGCGCGATTGACGCTCCACACACAAGTAAATCGAGAAAACGCGCGAAAAGGATCTAAAAATAAGACTTTGTTTTTCGCAAAAGGGTTTAAACGTAATGCTAGAAAAGCGGAAAAAGGACATAAATGCGATGCATATTTTTTTTAAAAAAAAGAAACGATTTTTTTTCTTTCAAAAAGGACCTAAACGTAATTTCGATTTTCCTAAAAAGGACCCGAGCGCTACTCCTAAAAATGCTAAAAGGGCATGGCCGTAATATATAATCTTTTTCGGGAGAAGGATCCAATTGTAATATTTTTTTTTCCAAAAAGGACCTATCCGTAATTTTTTTTTGAAAAAGAACCCGGATGTAAAAAAAAATTGGCCGGCTCGGCTCGAGTCGCGAGCCGAGCCGGTCCCTCCCGGCTCAAAACGCCCAGGAGGCGGTATTTTCTCCAAGTATAGTATAGGTATGATTAGTCAGCATGAATAGCAGAGGTGCAATTGAACATTGATCCTTGCGGGAGAGAAGAGTAACCTTTATTTATTTATATTTGGGTTTTCTAATTCTCAGTCTGAAATCTTCTTATTTCGCAATCACCTAAAATTGCACAAGGCTAAGCCTAAAACTGCAGTGCTAAGTAATGTGCAATTTTAATACAACTGTACTGCAATTTTTTGTTCTATTTTTTTATTTGTAGGGTTCACCAAGGTTTACTTCATTTTTGTCTAGGTTAGAATTTTTTTGTTTCTTATTTCTCAATCACCTAAAATTGCACAAGTTTAAGCCTAAAACTGCAATGCTAAGTAATGTGCAATTTCAGTATGACTCTATGGCAATTTTTAGTTCTATTTTTTTTATTTATAGGGTTCACCTAGATTTACTTCATTTTTGTCTAGGTTAGAATTTTTTTTTTTTGTATTTTGTAGGGGTTCACCTAGGTTTGCTTTATTTTTTGTTTAGGTTAGAATTTTTGTACCCTTGTTTTTGTATTTTGTAGAGGTGAGGGGTGGGTAAAACATAGTAGCCATTGGATGCAAATCCTATGTCTAAAAACATGATTGAGATTTTAAAAAATTAGATAACTTATCAATAGATGTACCCTTATTTTTTTGCTAGAGAAATAATAAATCAGTCCACTCCCTTCTTTGTTACGGAGGGGCCGCCCAAGTCGGGCCTGTTTGGTTTTGACAAATTTGACTTTACTAAATCTTACCAAAATTTAGTATCATCAAATTTTGGTCACCAAATTGGCTAAACAATGTTTTGGTCAAAGATTAACCAAAAAAATAAACTAGAGAACAAAGGGAGAAGGGAATCTTACCAAAATTTGATAGCAAACTAAATACTTGGCAAATTTGATCAACGCTACCAAGATTTAGTAAGGCAAGCATTGGTTACTATTAGAAACACACCAAACAGGCCCTATTAATGGAGCTTGTTCGAATGGGACTCATTTTCATTTGGTATCATCTCAATAGTTTAGAAGCAATTTACTTAGGGTGTGTTTGGTTGGTGGTATGAGTTTGAATAGAACGGGATTGTTTTGTATCATTTGGTTCCATTGTTTTGGGTGAATAGAATAGTTCAGCATCTATATGAAATATTTCTCAAATTTGTATCTCACTATCCAGGATGAGATGATTCCATTTAAACAACCAAATATATAGGTGAGTTTTTTTTGAACCATCCAACTTGATACAAGTAACCAAACACACTCTTATTGAGCGTGCTAAGCCGAGACTGAGCGTAATCATCTTCCATCCAAAATCCACTCATTTTAATTTTAAAATAAAAATAAGTATAATCGGAGTAATTTTGAACCATGCGCAGCAACTACTAAACAGCTTTCTTGCCAGCCGTCGCCGTCTCCAGGATAGACCTTTTTCTGTGCTGACAATTGACAAAGCAGATGATCCTGAGGCAGAGGAGCGGACAATATATAATAGCCATCCACTTGCTCAGGAGTGAAAATGATCGAATATTTTCCATCTAATCCAGAACCAGATCTGGTCAGGTTTGGGAATGCATTTTAGTATTTGATTGGATCCAAAACCGAATCCAGATAGTTCAATCTGAATTTAGGATCAGATTCAAAAGATGTGATATCTACTGGATTCAGATCGGGACTCGGATATCAGGCCAAATTCTATCCGGATATCCATTTTGGGTTAGGTTGAGAAAGGCTATTTTAGGTTGGACTACTATCTAAAGGTAGTATGGAGCATATGCATGCACACATAGGGTATGAAACAACGATTTCAAGGTAGTATGGAGCATATGCAGAAATTCGAATTGAATGCTTATTTCTTTCCAATTTTACGAAATGATTGTTATTTGAAAATAATTAGGAAAATTTTTGCCATTCCTTCGTACGTTAAACTTTCTAGTTTTTATATAATTGTGCTTGTTCTAGCCCATGAAAATTTAATTCATGTAGGACATGTTATGTGCTTGTGTTGAAGTGACGATAGTATGTGTTTAACATATATTTTTTCTATATGCGTGTATTATCCGTATATTTTATCTGTTTTCGATCCGAACCCATCATGTATCCGTTCTATATATGCATTCCAAATATTCCAAATTAGTATCCGTATTCGACTCCGAAGAAAAAATGAAGAAAAAATATAGATTAGAATATAGAATTAGTAATACCGTTTTTACTCCTAGACTGCGTACTGGTGCCAGGCAGTTGAACCTACTTAAAGCACACCTACCTGAACACAACTAGCCCATCCATAGTAGGCTAGCGAAGTATCAGTTAGCCATCACCCTAGCTAGTATAGCTAGCCCCTAGCAGAAGTCCTTTGCTATTTGCTGCGGTCCACCCTTCTCCATGGACTTGGACACGGCAATGGATACGATGAACCAAGAACACCTCATGCACATCATCTCACAACTAGACAGCGCACTCACACACTTGTCTTCTCCATCCACATCGCCATCTGCGTCGCCACCACAACAACCACCGGTTCTAGTCCCATCAAATCCATTGTACTGTACTACTATTCCTCCACCGGTTCAGAAGCCGGTGTTGCCACCGATCGCCGCCACTCCGGAGGACACGGCGGCAACAAAGGAGATGTTATACTCCGCGGCGGCGATGCATAAGCTGGTCAGCATCGACGCGGATGAAGTGCTGCCTAGGCGGCGCAACGTGCGCGTATCAAGCGAGCCGCAAAGCGTGGCGGCGAGGCTGCGGCGGGAGCGCGTGAGCCAGCGGATGCACACCCTGCAGCGGCTTGTGCCCGGCGGCGCGAGGCTGGACACGGCGTCCATGCTGGACGAGGCCATCCGCTACGTCAAGTTCCTCAAGAGCCACGTCCAGTCGCTGGAGCAAGCCGCGGCCGCGATGCACCGCCGCGTGGACAACGTCGCTGGCGCTGGAGACTTCTACGCCTGCCCGTATTATGCTTAGATGGATGGGAGATGCATATCATGCATGATTCATCGGTAACCGATGTAGGTGCACGCGCGTTGTTTTGTTCATAAGGTCGACAATGTAAGGTGCAAGCAACTAGCGTACGTGATCATAAATCCTTGTGGCAGTAAGTGATAAGTTGATCTGTCATGTGAGCGCATGTGTTTCGTTCTTAGGATTCCCTCGCATGCATGTAGCATAGGCAAATTCATTAATATGTTCATTTAACTAGTAGTGTACTGCGTTTGATCGCTTGCTTCCAGTCTGCATTACTCCGTGTACGTATAAGTTGAAACAATCCAGGCATGCACTTAAATTACCTTTTCAAATTTTAGAATAACTAATCTAGTACTAGTACTACAGAGGTGGGTATATGGGCCGGGCCATTTCGGGCCAGCCCGAGGCACGCCCGGCCCAGTTCGGCTCAGAGCTCAGCACGTCACTGTTTATATAGGGCCGTGCCAGCCCGGCACATTTGCTCGGACCGTGCCGGGCCTGTCAACCGGGCACGACGGGCGGCCCGGCAAGAACATCTGCTCGGGCAACACGCCGACCACGCAAGACGCGGCGGGGCATGCGGATCGGGCACGTGGCGTGGGCAAGGCACGCGGACGGCACGCCACGCACTCATTGGCCGCCGAGCCGCTTTTCCCGCCGTGAGCTCAACCGCCTCGCCGCTCTCACGCGGCCGCCCGACGCCGCACACACACGCGGTCGCGTCCGCCGCCGCCGCCGCCGTGTTCGCCACACACGCCGCAAGACTCATTGGCCGCCTTGCTCGCCTCGCGGCCGCCTCACGCGGTCGCCCGACGCCGCCACCATGGCCGCCTCGCGCCGCCGCTTATCGTGGCGCCTCCGGCCGCCGCCGCTGTGGTCGCCATGCACGCCACAGACTCATCTGGCCGCCGAGCCGCTTTGCTCGCTTTGCGAAGCCTCAGGTAGCGTGGCCACCTCACGCTGATCGCCTCGACGCCGCCTCGCCTCTGACGGCCGCCTCCGTGTCGCCTTGTCCGTCGTGGCCACGTCCGCGCCTCCTCCCCAGCCGTGGCCGCCTCGCCGCCTCCCCCGCCGTGGCCGCCTCCCGCGTCGCCTTTCCCGTTGTGGTCACGCGAATAGGGAATGGAGAGGGCGGAGCTAGAAGCCTAGAAGGGGTGTCAGTCGGATAAGAAGGGGAAAGGGAAAAAAAAAGAGGAAAAAGGGAAAGGGAAAAAGAAGGGGAAAGGAAAAAGAAAAAGAGGAAAAACGGAAAACAGGTGGAAAAAAGAGGAAAAGAAAAAAAAGGAGACAGCAGAGGTATTATCTCCCTTAGGTTGCTGCCCTTCGGACTCTTTATGTCACACACTTGGATACAAGGACCGACTCTCTGACTCATCTCCAACCATTGCTCATCCCCTCCAATCAGACAAGAGAGCGAGGGGGGCAGGGGCGCCGCGCGGAGGAATCGAGGGGGCGCTCGATCGGGCGGACAAACCGAGGCCGAGGTGCGTGTGGTGTGCTGCGTACAGAGAGCCAGAAAAAGCTGAGAAAATTAGGAAGAGAGAGAGGAAGAGAGAGAAAAAAAGAGAGGGAGGGGCGGGCTTGGTGGGAAAAGAAAGAGAAAAGAGATAGCCGTTCTAGTGAATCACAGGAAAAGGATTGTTTGAGGTAATTTGATCCATTTGAACACAAGAGAATCAAAGCTGCGAGGGAATCGAGTGAATCACGGGAAAAATGGACGAACAGAAGAACAAGTTTTTGGCCACGTAAGGTGATTGAAATGAATGTGGCACGTTGAAAGACATAAAGCTGGTTTTAATTTTTATCCCGCGCAGTCGTGCCTCGTTTAAACACTCAATGGACAGCGCGGGCTTGGGGTAGGGGTAGGAAAAGACAAGAGACATCGTTGATGTATTTGAAGTTTTGAACGCACTTGATGCACGTCAGTTCAATTTTCGTCATGCACGAGCACGTGCCTCATTTAAATTTGCAACGACAGCGAAACAACGATGCGACGCGTGACATGGCATAAAGTTGCTTTCAATTTTTCATCCCGCTGCTCGTGCCTCATTTGAATTTGCAATTTAGGCTGTTGTGCTTATTATTGACAGCATTCGTGCGAGATTTATCATTGGCGGATTCTTAGCATTTATTCGACGATTCATCGTCGGCTTTGGTTAAAAAGAATAATGTCAGTTGAGGAGACAATTGGAATTTGGTGTTTCATCACTATTATCTTGGTGTTTTATTTACCGTTTGGATACGTTGACCATTAAGAGGACGGGTAGTGACATAGGGCAGATCTAGAAGAGATGGGTGGGAGATGAGAAGGCTTGGTGGTGCCGGGACCAGAGGAGCCGTGCCTAGAGGCGTTTGGGCTAGATGCATGAGGGTTGGCGACGCCGGGGTCTGTTAGACGAGGGGATTAGGGAAATGAGGGCGGTGACGATGTAATTAAACAAATCACACATGCAATCCTCTTCCATAATCTCTATGTCAATACCGGCTGGGCTATACATTCGTTGCATACCGTAGCACCACGTACGCACGCTACTGCAAGCAACTTCGGGTTATTTCCTCTCGTCGCAATAGTGTAAACGGGTCGGGCCTAGGCTGGCACGGCATGAAGTAGATATAAAGTGCAAATGCGCCGTGGGGCCCGGCACGGTTTCGACCCGAAGCACAATGGGCTCGTGCCGGGCCGGCCGAGCACGGCGCGACACCCACCTCTAGTACTACATATATGAGGATGTGGTTAGCCTTTGATCTTACTGGCTAACTTAGCATAGGATACTCTTCGGCCGGGTATAGATGCATGGATAATGCATGCCATCAGTAACGTTCAATGTAGTAACGCACAGCTTATCGTGCAAATATACTTGCACGTTCTTGTTCATGTCTGTCCGGTTTTAATCCAGAGCAAATGTGCAATGTACAGAGCCAATCATGCACTCACAGCGGAGCCCACGAACCATGTGATGGATTGATGGTGAACAGATGGTCCACTGGGCCTCCTCGTGCCATGGATCGGTGATAGTTTGACACGTACCGAGTGGGACCCTTGCAACATATTACCTCGTCAGTTCTGTACGGAAGAAGATTTTATGAGACCATGTCACATTTAAATATGCTAAAATCAACATAATTGCTAACATGGATTCTAGTGTTTTCGATAGTATGCATCTAACATATGTATAGAATGCTGACAACCACACGCTTCTTATCCATTTACCCATGAGGCATTCCTTTTCTCTCTCTCTTACTCTAGCAAACTACACAAGTCATCCACGTGAATACGCGGTACCATGCAAATACCATCCTCGACGCATCCATCTCCCTGCAACTGCTTAATTACTGTAGCACTTCATTAACGGCGACGAGGATGCGGTCACTACTACAGAATGGTACATCACTATCGCTTCATCTGTGTCGATTCTTAAGTTTTTAGGAAGAAACGATTGTGATAGATGACTTAGGAGAGGCATTAATCATAATCACTATCGGTTCTTAGGTTAGAAGTGATAGTGATGTAGCAAGGAACATTACAATCGGTTCTTATGCGAAGTGATATTGATGCAGCATTATCATCACTATCGGTTTTCATATAAGGCGATAGTGATGAAGACGTCACATCACTATCGCTTCTAAATAAGCGATAGTGATAATAACGCACATCATTATCGCTTCTCACAAAAGAATCGATAGTGACATCACTATCGCTTTTATATGAGAACCGATAGTGATGTCACTCGTTAGGTTATTTATACCACTCGAAGTGAACTCTTCTCTGTTATTGTTCCAGAGGAGGTTTCTCCACCGCCACCGTAAAAATAGCTCATATTCGTGGTTGGAAGTAATACTTGGGTGAGAAAATTTGAAATCCTCAAGGGTGGGTGTTAAGAGGTAAATTTGAAGCCCTAACTTGAGGAGATTTCCTCATTTTGCATAATTTGTGGTTTTCTTCAAAATGTGAGCATTCCTTCAAACCCGTAATTTTGCACTATGTAATTTTGATATGTCATGAAGAAAGTTTAGATTGCACTGGTATTGTGTATATCCTATCAAATTTCACACCTTTATTTCACAAGCATGTACACATGTATTTAATTATCTTAATTTGTAGTGCTTTGATGTTAATATGGAATTATTATTCTTTGTCACCTAATGAATGCTAGAGTTTAGGGCGCGAACCACGTCTCCGCTCGAGGATGCTTGTTTATAAATATACCGAACGAAATGGCATATTTATAAGTTTAGCGGTCTCGAATTGTCCACGTTTGATAGCGATTCGAGGATATGTGCCGGGCAAGTTCTCGAAGTGTGTTGTACAAGCTGAGTAGAGATTTGGTAGCGTCTCCTTGGTATTCTCCGGATACACACCCTCTTGACTGTTGTCGAGACGTGTATATGGAGAATAGCGAGATGTCACAAATTTTCTCCGAGTTGTACAACGGCTTAGGAACTTGTCAAACCACATATCCTCGAATGGGATTAGACCAAACCTATTTAGAGATTAGGAGTCATTGTTGGTACCTTTGTATTGTTTCGTTGTAGTCAAAAGATCCAGAGGTCACGCACTATATAATTAGATTGTTTGATATCATTGTTCATGTTAAAAATGTATGTCTCTTATCTAGGAAATTGGAAGCTCTAAACCGGGGAAGAATCTAGGTATCGATCGGGAGTACATATTTCATATATGTTGCGTGAAATTGTCATCTATTTTGCAAAGGTAATATTAATCAAATGATGTCTCAATATTTCAAATAACTAGCTTGCTGTCGCTCCAGTTTGTGCATAATTTATTGGGTGAAGTTTAATTGCAGATGAACCGTAAGGAATGGATGTATGCAAAAAGTCGTGTGAGTGCTGAATTTCAAAGGGGTGTTAAGGAGTTCAAAAAAATTGCCGAAGAGGACATGGTGAGGAGGGGTGTAAACTTCATATATTGTCCTTGCATTGATTGCACCAATCTGAGAAGATTTAACAACTCAACTCAAATTGAGGACCACCTGATTCGCCGTGGCTTCGTGAGGAATTACACGTGTTGGATCCATCACGGGGAGACAGGTAGTACCCTGCCGGTATGCAATGAAGACATAGTGGAACCGGATGATGAGTTGCAATTTGATATGTTTGAGGAGGAGAATTTGGAGCAAATGTTGCGGGATGTGGAGGGTAATTACACAGAAAGAGAGTTTGGAAAGTTTAAAAGCCTGATGGAAGACGATGCGAAACCACTGCTCACAAAGTTGCAAGCGCGAATACACTAAGTTAGGTTCGGTCCTTGCATTGTTCGAACTGAAGGCAAAACACCGTTGGACAGATACAAGTTTTAATGCACTTCTAGTTCTTCTATCGGATCTGCTTCCGGAGGGAAACGAGTTGCCAACAAGCATTTATGAAGCGAAGAAGCTACTATGTCCCATGGGAATGGAAATAGAAAGGATACATGCATATCCAAATGATTGCATCTTGTACCGTAACGCACATCAGGAGCTGCACATTTGTCTAGTTTGCGGTGTGCCTCGGTACAAACAAAAGGAGAAGCGTAACGACAAGAAGCGTAAGAGCCGGGGCAACGAGGGTGAAGAGGTCACTAAAGGTGCACCGGCCAAGGTATTGTGGTACTTGCCCATCATTCCCCGTCTGAAAAGGTTGTTTGCAAATCCTAGAGAAGCAAAATTGTTGCGTTGGCATTATGAGTCTCGAAAGGAAGATGGCAAGCTAAGACACCCTGCTGATTCGGCTCAATGGAGAAACATCGATTGAAAATATGAGGAGTTTGGTGCCGAAATGAGGAACATAAGATTTGGATTGAGTACCGATGGAATGAATCCGTTTGGTAACATGAGCAGTCGTCACAGCACGTGGCCAGTTCTGTTGTGTATCTACAACCTCCCTCCTTGGTTGTGCATGAAGCAGAAGTATATCATGATGTCGTTGCTAATCTCGGGACCCAAACAGCCGGGAAATGATATTGATGTGTACCTCGCTCCATTGATCGAGGATTTGGTAAAATTGTGGAATGACGGGGTCATTGTGTGGGATGCGTACAGAAGAGAGCATTTCACCCTACGGGCTATGGTATTTTGCACCATAAATGATTTCCCGGCTCTTGGTAATTTGGTGGGCTACAGTACGAAAGGAGCAAAAGTGTGTCCTATTTGTGAAGAGGAAACCGAGAGCCTATGGTTACCGAATTCCAAGAAAACTGTGTATATGGGTCACCGTAGGTTTCTACCTCGAAGTCATCGATACCGTAAGATGGATGATAAATTTGATGGGAAGAGGGAAGTCCGCTCGCACCGCAGACCTATGAGTGGAAGGCAAGTATATTCACGTGTAGAGGATATCGATGTTCAGTACGGAAAGAGCCGTAAATCTATTCGTTCTAGGACCATTTGGAAGAAGAGGTCAATATTTTGGGACTTACCGTACTGGAAGGAGTTAGATGTTCAAGATTGTATTGATGTCATGCACGTTGAGAAGAATGTCTGCGACAATTTGGTTGGTATCTGCTGAACATACCGGAAAGACAAAGGATGGTGTGAATGCTCGTCGCGACATGGCCTACATGGGAATCAAGCCCGGGCTTGCGGTGATAGAGGAGGATGGAAAAGGTCCAGTATATCCCACCGCATGCTACACCTTGTCCAAGAAGGAGAAAGAGGACCTTTGCAAATGTCTCCATGGTATTAAAGTTCCATCCGCTACTCCATGAACATTAAGAAGTTTGTGTCCTTGGATGATTTGAAGTTGTTGGGCATGAAGTCCCACGATTGCCATGTCTTGATGACCCAAATGCTCCGGTTGCAATAAGAAATATTCGCGGATGATGTCGGGTTTGCAATCACGGTGTGTTACTTCTTCAATGCGATCTCTGCGCAGTTATTGACCCCGACGTGCTAGACAACTTGCAGAGTGAGGTGGTGCAGACTCTATGTCAGCTTGAGATGCATTTCCCACCGTCGTTCTTCGATGTCATGGTCCACCTTGTTGTTCACCTCGTTAGAGAGATTAAGATATGTGGACCGGCATTCCTACGTTATATGTACCCGTTCGAGAGGTACATGTGTATATTAAAATCCTACGTGAGGAATCGGTCGAAGCCTGAGGGTAGTATTGTGGAAGGTTATGGTACTAAAGAGGTTATTGAGTTCTGCGTGGACTTTCTCGGGAAAAGACAAGCAATCGGTGTTCCTCTATCTCGCCATGAGGGCAGACTTGCTGGCAAAGGAACCGTTGGATCGAAACTAACGAGGCCACGGTTTGATATGTATTGCAAAGCGCATCTGACAGTCTTGCAGCAGAGCGTAGAAGTTGCAGGGTACATCGAGCAGCACAAGTCGATATTACGGGAAGAGAATCCACAAATGGATGAGCTTTCCATCATGCGAGAACACAACGATAGATTTCTCACATGGTTCAAACAAAGGGCGGAGGTCTCTGTTAGTGAGACTATCAAATGGTTGGCTGACGGACCTAGATTTAATGTACAGACATGGCAGGGGTACGATATTAATGGGTACACCTTTTACACTGAAAGTCAGGATGCGAAGAGTACTGTTCAAAACAATGGTGTAAGCATAGATGCTTTTTCCGATGAACATCACTCGAAAGGAGGATCCTCAATGGCAATGAACTCTTACTTCGGGGTGATCGAAGAAATTTGGGAGCTCGATTACAGAATATACCAAATTCCATTGCTCCGATGTAAGTGGGTGGGACTCCTACATGGAGTGAAGGTCGACAAGAGAGATTTTACTCTTGTGGATCTCAACGGAGTCGCCTATAAAGATGGCCCATTCGTACTTGCGAAGCAAGCAAATCAGGTCTTCTATGTGCGTGATCCGGCCAATCCGAGGTTGCACGTTGTCCTTCATGGCAAGCGGCGGATCGTTGGAGTTGGAAATGTCATAGATGAAGAAGAATACGACCAATTTGATGAAATACCTCCGTTTGCGGATGGGGCCTGTCTTAGTGGCGACGATGACACACATGGAAGAAATTACATGCGTGTAGATCATCAGGAAGGGTTGTATTGCAAATAAAAGGAGTACATCATTGTATCAGTTGCTATGTGTTTGAAATGTTTGTATTGTACATAACTGTAGTTTCGTGTTTGCAAAGGTTACGTGCACTTATGAAACTTTTGCAAATTTCTTTCAATGGATTGTGGTATGTATCATCTACTTGAAGCAAGAAAAAGAAGGCACTCCACACCAAATCATTTCTCGCAATTTTCAAAATACTCGGACTTCATTTGAGAAAGATTTGACTTTGAGACTCTTTGAACAAAAAATCTAGCCTACAAATTGACTTTGGGCTTCTTTTTTTCAATGCTAACTCTTTTTTCCAGAATCCTTTTTGGAATAGTTTTGTAGTATCACAAAGTACGTTCCTGCAAAATTTCAAAAAATTCCAACTATGTTTGCAAAATTTATGGCCTTTTCACTCTTTGATCAGATATTTTTGCAAGTTCAGAATTCATGGTTTGTCAGGAAAGCAAATAGTGCATTGAACAACATTTGTATCGGTTTTAGTAAAACACCGATAGTGATTTGTACTTTTTTGTGTCGGTTTTTATAAAAAACCAATAGTAATATTACATTGTGTCGGTTTTATATAAAAACCGATAGTAAATTTTGTGTCGGTTTTTTTAAAAACCCGATAGTAATAATGAGTTCTTTGTGTCGGTTTTATCAAAAAAACGATAGTAATATATAATTTTTTTGGTCAGGTTTGATCCAAAAACTGTAGTGATATTTATTTTTTTGTGTCGGTTTTTTTTCGAAACCGATAGTAATATTATATTTTTTGTGTCGGTGTTTGTAAAAACCGATAGTAATAGAACTTTTTGTGTCGGTTTTTTTAAAAAAACCGATAGTAATGTAGTTTTTTTGTGTCGGTTTTTTTATAAAACCGATAGTAATGTTTTTCATTTGTGTCGGTTTTGTTAAAAACCCGATAGTACTAATAAGTTCTTTGTGTCGGTTTTATCAAAAAACGATAGTAATATATATTTTTTTGATCAGGTTTGATCCAAAAACTGTAGTGATGTTTATTTTTTTGTGTCGGTTTTTCAAAAAACCGATAGTATTATTGTCTTTTTTGTGTCGGTTTTTTAAAAAAACCGATAGTAATGTTTTAAATTTGTGTCGGTTTTTTAAAAAACCGATAGTAATATGGAGTTCTTTGTGTCGGTTTTTTCAAAAAACCGATAGTAATATATATATTTTTTGGTCCAGTTTGATCCAAAAACGGTAGTGATGTTTATTTTTTGTGTCGGTTTTCTAAAAAAACCGATAGTAATATTATATTTTTTGTGTCGGTTTTGTCGAAAAACCGATAGTAATTGAAAGTTATTGTGTCGGTTTTTTTTCGAAAAAAACTATAGTAAGATGTATTTTTTTGTGTCGGTTTTTTAAAAAAACCGATAGGAATAAAAAAATTTTGTGTCGGTTTTCTTGGAAAACCGATAGTAATATATAATACTTTGTGTCGGTTTAATGAAAAAACCGATAGTAATATTATAGGTATCTTGGTATTTTGTGTCGCCCTCACTAAGCTTTGGACTCCACGCCTAACTCCCCACTCCCGACCGATTCGCCCCAACCCCCCCGCCCGACGCGACCCGTCGCCCACCCCTCCGCCGCCACACCACCCGCCGCCTCCGCCCGACGCCCCCCCCCCTACTCCACCCGCCGCCCCTACCTGTCGCCCCTCGGCTGCGCCCCGACTCCACCCCGCCCCCCCGCCTCCCCCTACTCTACCCGCTCCCCTACTCCACCCGCCGCCCTCGCCACCCTCACTCCACCCCCCCCTCGGCTGCGCCCCGACTCCACCCGCCCACCCGCCCCCTCCCCCTACTCCACCCCCCCGCCACCTACTCCACCCCGCCCCTCCGCCCCTACTCACCCGCCCCTCCGGCTGCGCCCGACTCCACTCCCCGCCCGCCGCCGCCCCCCCTACTCCACCCCCCGCCACCTACTCCACCCGTCGCCCCTCGGCCTGCGCCCACTCCACCCACCCCACCGCCTCCCCTACTCCACCCCCCGCCGCCTACTCCACCCCCGCCCCTCCGCCCCTACTCCACCCCGCCCACCCCGCCGCCTCCCCTACTCCACCCGCCGCCCCTACCCGCCGCCCTCGGCCTCCGCCCCGACTCCACCTCGCCGCTCCTCCATCCTGCTGACGCGCGCCTCCTCCTCCTTGCTGCCGCCTCCGTCCCCACTTCGCCGACGCCTCCTCCCCACGCCCGGCCGCCCACGCACGCCCGCCCCGGTGAGTGTTCGCCCATGCTACAATGATTGCCGTTTGAGCTTGTCATTGCGATGAAGAAAAGGCGCCGCCTTGGTCGGTATGGGGTGGTTTATTAGTTGCATTTATATTGAACTATTAGAGTTGATTTTAGAGCCATGTGACTAGGAAGTTGCAAATTTGATGTAAGTGCCCACTTTTTGGCAAATAGAAGTGATGATTTGATCCAAGTAGTGATACATCCATCGAGCACCTCGCTCGCTTGATGCAAGACGATAATCGATATCATGCTTGCCATAGAGAATCGTAGAACCGCCAAATGCAAATTTGGTATGGGTGTGTGCAATGGGACATCATTTGCAATGAAATAGATAACTTTGATGTAAATGGTGCAAAGCGCAATAGTGTATTGGAATTGAAGTGGACTAGATTGTCAGTTGTGTGCACATTATAGTGAAATATTGACAACATGATGCTAATCTTTCGAGGTGATAATACGGCAAAAGTATCCCGCGTTCTGGCTACCTTCTTCTTTAAAAAAAAGGACAAGGGCACTCTTTTCTTGGTATGAATTAGTTGGTTGCGGTTGTAGTTTCTTCTTTTGAGAGAGGGAGAGGGTTTAGGATGTTCGGTACATTCAACTTGTTATGAGATAGAATTGTCGACTTAGTGGGGGGGGGTTCTGTTGTGACCTAGTGGGGGGGGTTCTATTTATCACATAGAAATCTCATCATCTTGTTTCCATTATATATTCAATTGATGGGTTGCCCTCTACATTCAATTATTCATGATATACATGTTCCCTCATCGTGTTTCCATGAATGTTACGATGCTTTTTTCATTACTTTCTCATATGTGCTTCTGTACTCAGCATATGTTAAGAGTTTAGGTTGCGTAACCTACGTCTCCCGTTCAAGAGTGCTTATTTATAAATATGCCGTAATGACATATTTATAAGCAAGCAGTCTCGAATTGTCCACGTTTTTTGGACAGTTCGAGGATATGTGGTTCTTGCAAGTTCCTGAGGCGTTGTACAACTCACATAGTAGATTTCGGTAGCGTCTCCCTGGTGTTCTCCGGATGCACACCCCTCTTGACCAGTTGTCGAGACGTGTATCTGGAGAACAGCGGGGAGATGCTGCCGAAATTTTCTCTGGAGTTATACAACGCCTCAGGAACTTGCCCGAACCACATATCCTCGAATGGAATTAGGACCAAACCTATGTAGAGATTAGGAGTTATCGTTCGTACGTATTTAGAACAATGATTTATTATCAAGTTCACATAATAGCTACGAAATTTTCTCTGCCGAACTTTTCTTGAAGATCATTCTTTCCTCTGTTAATGTACTGCAATATACTAGAACAATGATTTATTATCAAGTTCACATAATAGCTACGAATTGCTTTCTCTCATGTCAAATATTTGTCCATGGTAGATAGGAAAACTCAAAATGTCGCAATTAGAGAGCATCGGCTCATCGCTAGAAAGAGTAGAAGGTGCTCCTGAGGGGCGCAGCCAACTTCCAAGTGTCGAGCCGACCCAGGTTCGAAATGTCGAGGGGCCGAGTAAGGTGAGGAAGGCCCGAGGACCGAGCAAAGGGGCCACGGGGAGAACGCCGCAAATTCTCCACTTCAATGCGACGGGCGTTTGCACGGGTCCTCCCAAGTGTAAGGGGCGATACCGCTCATTCCTTGGACAACTGGTGAGGGAGAGAGTTCCCATAACGGTTAAAGATTGGAGAAAGGAGGTCGTCGAGCGTAAGAACCGGTGTGGGACGAGGTTAAGGGAAAATGGATTATAGAAGAGGAGGATGAAAACAATGCCAAAGAGACGCCTTGAAGAGGATGGGTGTGGCTCTGAGGCACTTCAGGGTCTACATGCACAGTGAATACGTGCTGAAAGGCCGTACACTATTCGAGAGGTATCCGTTCATGACTCCCGATGTTTGGGAGGAGTTCATGAGGATCAAGAGTACGCCCGAGGCGGAGGAGCTGAGAGAAGAACGTTGCTACCTGCAGGTTGAACACGCATGCGCACCACCTCGATTCAAAGCGGCTACGAAGGAAGAAAGCGAATGGGCACGACTAGCCGAGGAGTGCGCCAACTCCGGGACAACGATGCCTTACTCGCACATATGTGAGGAGCGGGCACGTGACTGGGTATTAGCGAGGACAAAGAAAACCGCGGACGGGCAGCTGGTAGTACCAAACTCCACTACCGCGCAAGTCGTCTCCACCATCGTAAGATATCAAACTTACTACATTGCAGTAGACCATTCCTACTGTATTTCAGATCTAATTCGTACTCGCTTCTTGCAGGAGGAGGTAAGCCAGAGGAAAGAGCAGGGGACCTTTCTTAGCCAAGGGTCAAATGACATCCTATCCACTGCGATCGGGAAGCTCGACCATAAGGGCCGGGTGCTTGCCGCAGGGTCGGGGCATACGAAGAAGTCCTACTTCCAAGATGCTGCTTCGAGTACCAGATCAAGAACATGGGAGGCACGTGCGGAGCGCCTGAAGGACACGCTTAGGGAGCAGCTGAGGGAGGAGATCTCGGAGGAGATGAGGGAGGAGATGAGGGTGCAGATGATGGCACGTGAGGAGGAGATGAGGGTGGAGATGATGGCACGTGAGGAGCGCCTAAGGGCCGAGATGATGGCGATGATCTCCCAGTCGAGCGGATGCCCCTCCCTGTAGAGAAACCTGTGCCCCCACCAAGTAGCTGCGGTTCCAAAAATGATAAGTCCGATCCCCAGCTGAAGGTAATAATTAATTTTGCCTTACTTAATGGTGCGAGGGTAACTCTTCATATGTTTTCTCTCAAGTTGCGCACTTTTTGCAAGCGCCTACCAAGTGCCAGCTCACCCTGACGGAAGACGGATTTCCTATTGAGACTGCACGCGGGGTTGCATTTCCATGCAAGGAGACCGACACGGTGCATGGTCAGCCTTTGGGGAAGGGCTACATGAGGGTCCAGGTGGACTACCTCCACGAAGCCTTCTTATCACATGTGCTCGAGTTCCCCCCTAACGAAGACATCACCACTCTCGGGCTAGCGCGGATGTCGTTCATCAAGTGGCCCACGACAGCGCCATCTTGGTCAAGGTAAACATCCCTCACGCCTTTCGTACCATTCCAAGAGTATTGCAACAAGTTACTTAATTATGCGCGTGCTTTGTAGGTTCCTATCGTACTGCGCTACCGCTCCCACGATCGCGACGAGCCCCGCACAAAGTACTGAGCTGGTGCATAAAAGGACTAGCACGACAACCTGAGTAACCACCGGAGGCCTCTCGCTAAAAGGCTAGGCTCACAAAGGCCAGCGCCCCTCGGTACATGAAAAGCCCATCGCCGGCCTCGGAGACTCCTTCGCCCGAAAGGAGAGCCAAGATGGACCACGGTGAAGCCTTATGAATTTAAGGCTCACGACATGGAAAGCCCTTCGCCTCCCAAAGAAATTGAACGCTCTAGGCATATGGACTCGGCGACTCCATGGATGGTACATTGACAAAGCGAAGAGAGCGGCGTGTCGACTTCAATGTTAGATACGAAGGGACATTTCCACCGCGAGGAGGATGGGACATTCGATTAGTTTTGAGGATCTGTCCGTCTGTACCAACCGATAGCCATCGATATTTCTCTTCACGATCCTCGACGCCGTGAGTATCGCACCACGCTGCACGACCTTATGACTTCCATAGGATTTTGCATTACGCTTTTTAACATTCAATGCGAGTTGCGAGGCGATGAGGCGCGGGTCGTGACGAATCGACAACTAGTTGGGTTAAATCGACCACGAGCTTGTGTCCGCGACGATGGCTAGGCTTCAACCGGAATGGGTTGCGGCTACATCAAGAGGGCATTGCAAGTCGAGTCGAAGAAGGGCTTCATTCTATTTCCGCACCATGAGGAGTAAGTACTACTTCACTGCTCAATTACTTCTACACACCAAACCGTATGTGAACTTATTTTCTTATTGTATACCATTTAATAAGCAACCATTGGGTTCTACTCGTGCTCCTTCCGAGCGACAACAAAGTGTACACTTTTAATTCGCTTGATAAGAGACCGATGGCCTCACGCGATCAAGCCTCCTTTGGAGCGATAAGTGCACCACTCTTATCTAACATTTTCGTATTTAACTACATTCATTATTTTTTACTCAACGACATCTTTCCAATGTATATAGGGGTTTCAAGAAATACGTCAAGCGGGAGGGACACACGACGACAAAAAGGGCTCCAAGTGGAGTATGTTCGCTTCAAGGTACAAGTGGCTATCATATATAAGATTTAGATTTTCGACATATTTTTTGTCTCTTAATTTATTTTTCTTTCTTCACAGTTGTCATCAACAGGCAGCGACGACCGCTGTGGTTTGTATGTCATGCAACACATGGTGATCTTGATTGTCGGCTCGCACCGCTTCCACGAGGTAGTACATGCATATACAATTAGTCTTTCACATGGAAATTTGAAAACTCAAATTAAAGCACTCGTTTCTATCTTGCAAGATACCGTTATCCCCGTAAGAGTGTAGACAAGATCTGCACTCAACAAGATACGAGACCACTTATGCCAAAGGTAATCTGGATAGAATGCTTGTCGGAGGACTGACGGTTTAGAGATCCCAAAAGCTTCTACTAAACCAGATGTGAACAAATATTACATATCTGAATGCGATTGCATGTGTACTTATGGTTAAGCATGTTTACGTTCTATTTTGTTAACGAATGTGATATGTGTTTGTTGTAACAAAGTGTTCATGTTCTTTGAATGTGATATGTTGTCTGTAATTTCTGTGTGAATGTGATATGTGCATATTGTGTGGAATATGTGTTGATTAGAATGTGATAGCACACCACACCCCTTCATCTCTGTCGGTTCTCACAAGAAAATGATAGAGATGTGACGGTCATCTCTATCGGTTCTTTGAAAGAAGCGATAGGGATGATGAACTCATCTCTCTATCGGTTCTTTCAAAGAAGTGATAGAGATGATTATATCATCTCTATCGGTTCTTTTTAAGAAGCGATAGAGATGATACAGTCATCTCTATCGGTTCTTTATAAGAAGCGATAGAGATGATGGTATTATCTCTATCGGTTCTTTGAAAAAAGCGACAGAGATGGTATAGTCATCTCTATCGGTTCTTTATAAGAAGCGATAGAGATGATGGTCTTATCTCTATCGGTTCTTTGTAAGAAGCGATAGAGATGAGCTATCATCTCTATCGCTTCTTACAAAGAACCGATAGAGATACGACCATCATCTCTATCGCTTCTTATAAAGAGCCGATAGAGATGACCATATCATCTCTATCGGGCAAGAACCGACTGTAATAATGCCCGCCTCATCTCTGTCTCATGACTTTGTGTCACCACTAGAACCGACTGTGATGACGAAAAAGAACCGATTGTGATGTATATTTGTGTAGTAGTGGGTCCTTCATCTCGAAGTTCCTCTTGTTGTCCCTCATGTACAACAGTTTGTTCTGGATGTTTCTTGTCAGGATCTTGTCCTTGTGTTCCATGGTAGTAGTTCATCAGGTTTGTCAGCTTTTCCATGTATAGGTTGTAGTACTCCTCCGCGGCTTCCAAGGACTCCTCCAAGCCAGGGGCCTCGAGGTTAGGATCGTTTCCGGGGAGACGAAGAAGAGGAGGAGAAAGACGAGTAGTGGTCTTCCTTTGGCTCCCGAGATTGATGAGAGCCCATCGGATCTGGAGGAGACGAGGGTGTAGATGACGCATGGAAAGATGCCACCGATTTTGAGGTGCTACCGACTGTATCTGCGCCATCTGCTCGTTGGTGATGGATCGGAGCACACTGGGGATAGGGATGGTATGGACCAGCCCCTCAACCCCTTCCTGTGCTCATGCTGAAATGGATGACACTAGTAAGTCAAGTTGTTGCAACAGTTATTTTCGAATGTTGCAGCACGAAACATCAAACGTTGTAGATATTCAATGGTTTTCTATTATCGCAACAAGTTATAATTTTTGTTGCAATAAGTCATTATATTTGTTCCCTAGTATTTCAAATTTATTGAACAAATTTATCTATTGATTTTGTGGTTGTTGCATTTAGAGCAAAGATTTAGTTGCAAACATATGAACTAATTGTTATGCTTGTGTTTTTTTTGTTGCATCAGATTGAATTAGTTGTCTCATAATTATCTTTGTTGTCACAACTTTTTCAAATGTTGCAACATTTGTAACACCACGAATTTGCTTGATTTGAATAATTGACGTAGTTTTAAAATGTACCTCAGTTCTAAATTTGTGGTATTTATCTAATTTTCAGTGAGAATTTTATAGTTTCCCTATTTTTTTGAGGATATTCACTACTACAGAATGATACAATATTATCTCTTCATCTGGGTCGATTCTCAATTTTTCAGGAAAAAACCGATAGTGATATATGATTCGGTGTGGGTAAGAAATATGGTGCAAAATATTACTATCAGTCTGACTTTAGAACCGATAGTGATGTTATTGGTATCACTATCGGTTCTGAGTTCAAAATCGATTGTGATTTTTTTCCTATCGGTTCTGATATCAGAACCGATAGTGATGATTTGGTTATCATAATCGGTTATGAGGTTAGAACCGATCATGATAGTAAACGCCTCGACGCGCTTGACCCCTCGACTTCTCTTCCCGCGCTTGACTTCTTGGCTTCTCCTTCCGATCCATTCAAATACCAAAAGCCGAGGCGTCCACCTTGCGCTTGACCTCTTGGCTTCCTCTCCATTCTATAAAAAAGGAGTTTACTCTTCTCTACCCTCGTGCCCCTCTGCCTCCCCTCGCCCGCCCCTCCACCTCCCTCCGCCCGCGTCACCCATCTGCCTGTTCGACGCCCACATTGCCCCGATTCCTTTGGCACACCCTATCCCGACGAGAAGTGTATTGCTACTGGTCAGTCACCCCGTCATCCCTGAGCCCATCGTCCCCGAGGCCGTGAGCTGCCCTCCTCCCCTCACGCCCATGCGCCATCGTCCTCATCGAGCCCATTCGCCGTCATCGTGCCTTTCTCTGTTGGTGCTTTGTGAGTATATACAACAATCTTTCAGCTTGTTCTATACTATTCATGCAAAAGGGGCTAGATATTCAGTATCTTGGGAACCTTGCATGTTGGGGTAGTATTAGTTCTATGAAGATTAGGCTATACAGAGACAATTTGTGACAAACTAGTAACAATACTCAATTTTCACGTTTACTTGATTAGAACTATTGACATCTTCTAATATATGTACATGTGGTGGATCTTTTAGCTTTCTGTTAACTTATTGTTTTGACTGTTGTATTCAATACCTTGCTCTGTCGACTATTTCTATTATCTTCTTGTAGGTGGCCGACACTGTTGCTAGCTATTGTTGGATTTTCAAGTGTAGTTTAGTAAGCTGCCTTGATGTTTGATTCATTCATATATACATATTGTTCCAAGATAATCAATTGTTTAGGTTTCTGTTAACTATCAAGTATTGAGAATTGCCAATTACAAACATATACGATAAGGTTGTCACAAATTAGTCTATGATCTTGTCCCTAGTGGCGAGGAGGTCTTTTAATTAAGGTAGCCCGACATCTTAGAACATTTTATTTATATTTGTCAAGTATCATGTTTTGGTATCCTTGATTGCCTTGAGCAACTTGCTGGCTAATATCCTGTATGGTCTATATGTTAGCGGTTAGCATCTTGACATATCATAATTGGTCTTGAACTGGATGGTCATCTTCTGTTAATGCTAAAAAGTCAACATAATAATTATGAATTGCTTTGTCCTTTTGATTTTGTCTCAGTGATTATAAATTGCACACATATATAAAATAGAGCTTACAAACAAGCTAAACATGGAAAATCTATTAGATGTTAAACAAAAACTTGAGGTAAAGATAGAACAATTGAAGAGAAAGTCTGAGTTAACAAAAAAGATTTATGAGATGAAACAAAAACTGAAAGACATAGATGACAAATCGCAAGATATTGAATCTCTTAACAAGGTACTCATTAATAAGTAGCGCAGGGCGAATGTAGAGCTGAAAGAAGCTAAAGCTGAACTTATAAAGGTAATATAAAGGCACTGATAATATACCAAGACATCCTATTTTCACAGCTAAATGATTGCTTTTGTAGGGATTAAGAGATATGGCTAAAAGTCAATCAGTTATTAGATGTTGTATATGTTTCAATGATGTCTGTATTGTTCCAATAAGGTTAATTTTTGTTGCAATAGGTTCATGTATTTGCTGCTTTAATAGTTCAAAATTGTTACATATTTTTCTTCTTGATTTCATGTTTGTTATATCTGGAACAAAGATTTTATTGCAAGCTCGGAAACTAAATGTTGCACTTTCTAGGATTTTTTTTGTGGCACTAGATATCATCCTCATCCATGCACCCACCAAGTTTACACCTCCTAATCCCCATTTTTAACGACCTAGCTTCTCCCCCCTTCTGGTGGCTCGTCTCTGATGGCTGGAGCTAGTCATCATCATAGCCATGCTCCTTCCGCTCTTCCCTCCCTAGACCGGCAAGGATAGGATATCGTAGCAACCAGTAGCCGGAGGAGTAAGGCATTGGTGGGTGCATTTTTGTTTTGTTGATTGTGTGTTTGTTGCACATAGAGCAAATATTTTGTTATAAACTTAATAACTAATTGTTGCGCTTCTTATATTTTTGTTGGACTGGATCGAGCAGTTGAGATCGACGTCTTTAAATGAGATTCGATGTCTGGAGGAGCATATGATACATGACCCTACTGAAAAGTACATATTTTTTTATTGAAGAGACAAAAAAGAAAATCATTCGAGTCTACAGTCCTATGTTAACCTTGTTTTACAAGGGAGTAGGATCAATCACGGTGATGGTATCACTGTATCTAGGGACTGGAACTTGTTTTGAACACGGCAATAAATCGACACTTGAAATTTCACATGGCAAACCCAAAAATATTGGCTCAATCTGTGTTATTTTTTTCCTTAAGTATAAGTCACATTTTTAAGGGGACGCTAATGAATGGGCATGAGTAGCCAAACTCGCAGTGGCAGGCTGGCAGCCACCTTCCCTAGATGACTACAAGATGGAGAAGAGAAAAAAGAAGCCACAGTTGCCTCCGCCCACCTCCCTTACCGCTCCTGCCCCGCGTACTTGTCATTCAACACTGGCAAAATGTGGAAACAAATTCAGTTCACTTTTTTGAACTTTCCACTGATCAGAGTTTGAAAAAAATCAACTACATTTAAACTTTCAACTATACAATTTGAATTTTCATATTTCAACAGAATATTTGGAAAAATTAACAGGGAAAATCAACTTTCAACCCGGGTGTTTCAACTTTCACCTAGAGATTTTTCATCACAACGTGAGTGGGGTGACAACGGCGGGCACTGAGTACGGAGTTGTTGCGCACCTTGACAAGTGATGCAGCAGCGACGATTGAGCCGACGACGGGTTGCTCACTTGGTTTGTGTGGAGGTGGCCCCTCCTCGCTGCGGTGTGTAGCTGAAGCACATGTTGGCTATTCAGCGTGGCTGACGTTTAGATAGGTATAATTTTTACTATCCTTAGGAGATATTACTAGATTATCTTTAAACTTTTTTACCTTGTAACATCTCTGTCTTTTAAATATTTGGTGTCTCTTAATACTATCTTAATGCGTATTTTGATACCTCTTAAGAATGGTAAAATATATCGTAGATAAGTGTCTAGGAGAGTGCTGCACATTAACATTCTCGAAATTTTAAACTGTTAGATCAAAACCAGAACCAGACACATGTCTCAGAGCTAATCCAATTGCCTGGAAAATCATTTATTTTTTAAAAAAAATTAGGCAACTTACTAATAGCAAAACCGGCCGATATATACGTGCGGTACAACGCTGCAGGTTTGTCCCATGAATAGCTCCACCCTCCCGCAGACGCATTGCCAACAACGGTAGGACCACTTCATACATTTCAAAGGATCCCTTGGGCTGAGCTCTGATCCTCTGGTCAATGGACGATGCATCCCTCCTAGACCAAGCGACATATATGAATGTATGCACAATTGCCTGGATAGATCGTCGTCATCATCGTCTCTCTCTACTGTACCCGTCTTAAAGTTGGCTTGTGCAGCATCTAGTTCATCACTTACATGGCCATGTCCTTTGTGTAAAGTTCAGGTCTCTCGACCCACCCGAGTGCCCGTGCTGCATATCACCTTTGCATGATTCGTAGCTCGTGGGCTCCAGCACGCGCCAAATAACCTTGTGACGATGATAGAACCGCGTACTACAAGACGTCAGGGTGGTTTACGGCCGGGTTGGTGTTGTTGCTCCGATGCATGCACCGGTCGGCGAGGTAGAGACATCACACGGCGGATCTGTCGCCGTCCTGGCCCCCGGGTCTGTGCTTCTGTTGGTTGGGCCGCGCGGCGGCCTGTCAGTTCTTCCGAGCAGGGTTCCGAAAACCATTTGAAAATTGCGAAAACCGTCCATACTTCTCCGGTACGAAGAATAGAACTACTTGGTTTATCGGTTAATTTCAAATTTAAATTCAAAATATTCAGAAAATTTAAAAAATTTATCCAAAAATTCCCTAAAATTAGTATTAATAGTTTTATGACCTCTGGCGTGAATGTTTTTTTTTTAAAATGAAGTTTGGAGATATTTTTGAGCCATTCAATTATATTTAGTAGCAATATTTGTTGAAGTATAGTTAGTACCAATATTTGTTCATTTATATTTAGTAGCATGACACCCAAAAATGATACTATTTGTTTAAGTAGCGATATTTGTATGCACAGAAATCATCTTGCTATAGTATATTTTAATATGTTAATGTTATCCAATATTGAAAAGCTTATTTCTCGTTGTATGCATGCATGAACTACCAAAACGTTAGTATGGAAGTTATACTCTGTACCACTAGTTATATTCTGTACTTATTTTGTCGTAGAACGTGCAATTTGACACAAGTAATTTCTATAAGGTATTGATATGTGAATGATATTGGT
This sequence comes from Otatea glauca, assembly GCA_036346275.1. NCBI lineage: Eukaryota > Viridiplantae > Streptophyta > Magnoliopsida > Poales > Poaceae > Otatea > Otatea glauca. The sequence continues at coordinate 76,924 of JAYEVK010000158.1, forward strand.
ATGTCATTATGTGAATGCTTATTTTTGCACTTGTTGGATTGATATGTGAGTAGGATTGTAATGAAAGATTATTTGTTGATATATTATTGCTAAATGCCTACTCTACAACTTGTAATTGTCTAAAATATAGCAAAGGTCATGTCGAATTTTTTTCATATTTAGGAAAGATCATGTCTGAATTTTTTCATATTTTTCCATACTTTGTTTATATATTTCTTATATTTTTCCTATTTTTTTGTCTTTAAGGTTTGTTTTACAAATTTTACAACATTTTTTTTGCAATTTTCCCTTTTTTTACATTTTTTCATCTGCCACCGGTTTTTTGCCAAAAATCACTCGAAATTCGAGCCTTTTCGAGCGGTTTTCGTCTATTTCGTTCGAAAATCACTCGACGATTTGATCAAATTTTAAATTCATTTTGACTTTCAAAACCATTCGGTTTTGAGTGAATTTTGATACCGTCGGGTCGTAGAAATCCAAATTTGAAACGGTATTGATAACCCTACTTCGGAGGTTGTTCACTCATTGGACTACATTGGCCGGACGTCTTCACTTTGTTGTTCCCATGTACGTTCTTTTAGCAGCACGTATTGAGTTGCATGCACCAGTCAGTTTACTCAAAAGCTTAAGCTGATAAGGAAAGATGGGCAATTCATTTATACTTCAACATTCCCCCCTCACGTATAGGCTTCCTCGGGCCTAGGACATGGAATAGAAGTGGGTTGCAATTATTATTTTTTAATTGCGTCAATCGGGTCTTGAACTCGAGACCTCTTAACTCTAATACCATATTTTGTTGCATGCACCAGCCAGTTCACCTAAAAGCGTATAGGCTTCCTCAGGTCTAGGACGTGGAATAAAAGTGGGCTGCAATTATTTTTTTAATTGCTCCGACCGAGTCTTGAACTCGAGACCTCTTAGCTCTGATACCATATTAGGTTGCATGCACCAACTAATTCACCCAAAAGCTTAAGCTAATGAGGAAGGATTGGCAATTCACTTATACTTCAACACCCCCCCTCACGTGTAGGCTCTCTCAGACCTAAGATGTGGAATAGAAGTGGCTGCAATTATTTTTCTTTAATTGTGCCAACCAGGACTTGAACTCAAAATCTCTTAGCTCTAATACCATATTGAGTTGGACTGCAATTATTTTTTTAATTACGCCAATCGGGTCTTAAACTCAAGACCTCTTAGCTCTAATATCATATTAAGTTACATGCACCAACCAGTTCACCTAAAATCTTAAGTTAACGAGGAAAGATGAGCAATTCACTCATACTTTAACATCACGTTGTGCGTTCATCTGTCTTCTCTTGGGCTGCATGACCACTGTATATGCCTGTTCCTTCGGGTAACTTTTGCAAATTATCTCGAGAGCAAATGAATAGCGTGCCAGTTTTGAGTGTCAAGGTGTTTGTTTCGATGCCTAATTTCGCTATACCTAATCTAAGATGTAAATATTATTAGGCAGGATTTTGGTTTGTTACACAATTGTGGTTGCCATGCTCTGTTAATTGATTCCATGTAACTCGTAGCTCATAGACTCGGCTTAATAAGCTATTAACATCCCAAATTTTGTCTCTTTGAAAAGTTTTTTTTAGTTTAGCCCTCTAAAACTTTTCACCATTTTATTTGGTAGTTAAAACTTAATGTGGGACTTTAATCAGTCAAAAATAATTTAATATAATAAATGCTCAAGTGAAAATTGCTAAAATTATTTTATTTGGGTTGTCTGTGCTTGAAAGTATTTTCTAGATTTTTCTGAGAATTTTTCAAGTGTAATTGCTATTTATTTAGAGCTTTTTGTATTTTTTGTATGTTCTAAAAAGGAAAACTACTAAAATACTGAAAATGTTAATCAGTCAAAAATAATTTAATATAATAAATGCTCAAGTGAAAATTGCTAAAATTATTTTATTTGGCTTGTCTGTGCTTGAAAGTATTTTCTAGATTTTTTTGAGAATTTTTCAAGTGTAATTGCTATTTATTTAGAGCTTTTTGTATGTTCTAAAAAGGAAAACTACTAAAATACTGAAAATGTGTCTGGCCGAAACCAACCCCAACCAGCTCAAGTATCCAGCCTAGTCAGCCTAGTCTGCAACCCGCATTCTGCCGCAGACCAACCCGCTAGCCTGGGAGGTGTGTGTCACTTATTGGTGGGATCTACTTGTCAAAAGCATTGTTCATCATCTCCGACCTGGACATGTTTGTTTCGTACATGCCGCCGACTCCGTTGCAAATCCAATGCTACATGCACGATAAGGCTAGTATAAAGAAGGCACTAGCATTGCATAGATCTCCTCGTCTAAAGCTCTAACCCTAGATACCGAGCTTCGTCACCGTTGCGCCATATTCCAAGGTTTCCCCCAAGCTCCACTACTGAGCTTCTCGGTGGATTCTGTCACCATTGATGAGTCCCTGTCCACTTGGTCTACATCCCTAGATTTATCTTGTTGTGTTCTACCTGGTGCGCATCTTCTTGTCACCAGAGGTTGGAACCGCTGTAGAGTTTGTCCCCGCCACTGCTTTCACGGTCGTTGTCGTCGCTAGAGGTTGTTGTTTGTAGTGATGTTCATGTCATGTTATTCATCTTGTTGAGCTCGTACTAAGGGTATGACCCAATAGTCCAGAGGAGCTATTGGCGAAGCTTCGTAGTTCACCGGAGTTCTCCGCCGAGGTTCTATCGTTGTATCTTCGTCGGTAGTGACTATTGGTCTATGTGCCGATGTGTATCAAGTTCGCCTTGTCTTTCGCGTCAGTTTGCACTAACCTGGAGGCTTAGTTGTGTTGTCATTTGCTAGTTCGCTGTTTACCAGAGTTGCACCACCGTTGCCGTCGTCTTCTTCAACGAAGTCGCCGACGTGTCATTGACGTGGTAGCCACATCAGTGCCACGTAGATGCCAGATCAGCAGTCGCGCAAGCGTAGAAGCTAAATTAGATCCAAAATAGACTTAGTTTACTATTAGTCGTGTCTATAACATGTGGGGTCCACATGTCAGAGAGTCAAAGTCGTGCGCCGTATCCACCGTGGACTGTGCACTATATCCATAGACTTGGTCTATAGACCAAGGACCCACATGTCAGCATTTGATCAGAAATTAATTACAAAACTAGAAATTCACCTCGACCCGCTTGTTAGTATCTCAGGGAAGAATATTCTTCTAGTAACGCATGAAACTTAATGAAATATGAAACCTTATAAATGTTGTCTTGAAACTTGTTACAACTGTGTAAAACTTGTTGCTATACAATTACAAAGTTACAGCGATATGTTGTTGCTCCCCGAGAGAAAAGGGACATCAGCCGTCCCTACGTGCATAAGAACAATTGTCAATGGTCAGCATTCACGCCTATTAAAATCACCAGAATGTAAACGAGGTAAGGTCACCGTGCATTCGTGCTACTTGGGTTATTCCTGGAACTCGCGCACGCAGGAAACTGGGGAACAGAACCTGCCGTTAGTGTGGGAGGTCGCGGCAATTTTGACAATTTTCTTTTCAAATAAGACATTTTTAAATAATTTACAAAAATAATATCCTAATTTTTTTTACAAAAATACACCTATATTGCCAATTCATTTGGTGAGAGAGCTTTTATCATCAAGTGAATTAGCGATATTCAATTGGCGACAAATGTCTGTTTTGTCGTTGACTGAATTGGCCGATAGATTGTTTTGCCGTTGATTCATTTTGTTGACAAGCTGATTTGACTTATAGGCTTGTTGCCAATTCATTTGACGATAGAGGTGTATTTAAAAAAATATTATTTTTTATAAAAATATTTTAAAATATATTATTTAAAAAAATTGTCGGTTCGAGGGGGTTGAAATTTTTTGTGTTTTTGCTTGAACCATACAAGATGAAATTTTCGTGAGTCAGTAAACATGATTAATTTTACGATCTATTTTTAGAAACTAGCAAGGTGGTCTATGCATTTCACATGCATCATTCTCAAAGCACGATTAAATGACTTGGCTATATATTATTTTGCTTTTTGGAAAAAAGATCGTTGTATAACTCCATTTGTGATATTTTAATCTTATATATTATAGGAGAGAATATAATCTCTCTATTTTCTAATACTTGTCATATATGACTGAAGCTTTCGTAGAAAAATGGTAAACATAGCATAATATAATATTTTTCATTTATATTATCAACTCTTTATTTTATTATTGCAAGACTTGTCTATTTATTCAAGTACTTTTAACACACTCACATTGTTTATACAATTGTAGCCAGCTGAGGTAACACCTCTTAATCCATTCATTATGTAGGGGTCCACCAAAGAAAGGGTTAAAATATTTTATTTTTTGTGAGAATTTTTGGCATATTCTGTTTTTCTTAGAGACGGTGAAAATGCATAGTTTTCTCTCTCTCGAATTAGCGTATTTATTGAATTTTCATTCTGAATAAACTCAAGATTTCTATTTTTCACCTAGTATGGAATTAAACAAATCTCTAATTTACTTTTATTTTTACTATTATTGTTTTACTTTAAACTCAAATTTTAGTTTTAGGGTTATAATTTTAATTCTAGTTTTTGTTATGAATGTGAGCTATGTATGGGTTTTAACTTAGAGTTCGTATGAAAATCAAACGGCTAATTTTGTTTTATTTTTTGCAATAATTTTTTTAATTTACATTTTTATATTTTTACATTTGAATACCAATCTTAGGCAAGAATTTGTATACAAATATAACTACTAATTTTTATTCTGAATTTCAGCTATTTAGAGGTTTCAATTTGGAGGTTGTATGAAAATAAAATAACTGATTTTCTTCTATTTTTTATTCCGAATTTTTTTTATTGTACTTCTAAGCCATTAATTTTATTGTTATTTTTTATTCAGATTAATTTGAATACTAGTTTTTGGTTAAATTCGTATACAAATCCAACTTCTAATTTTTATGTAATTTTTTATTCTAAATTCCAGCTATGTACGGGAATTTGGAGTACATTTGAAAATCAAATGGCTAATTTATTTTAAATTTTTACTTCGATTTTATGCTAATTTTTTTGTTGTGCTTGGCATGGACTCTTTATTTTAATAGTTTATTTTTATTTTTATCCCAAATTTGTTTTATTTTTATTGTACTAGGCATAGATTATTTTTTTAATCTAAGCTGTTATAACTCGTGTCCGCTAGATAGACGGTGAGATGTTTTTTCTTTAAAAGATAACATCAAATGGCTAAGAGTGTTATGAAAAAGGTATGCGCTCGACGACGAACGTGGTACCGATAAGCGATTAATCACAATACAGCCGAATAATCAGAATTTAACAAATAATTATGCGTTCTTATTAATATATTTATTTACAGTTAGAATTAATTCAAAATATTTTGGTTACCCAAAGTTATTGTGTAACATCCCAAACCTCAATGCCAGTAATATATAAATGTTTGGATTGATTTTTGGTTTGCATTTGAGTTTGAATATTTTTCTGAAATTTCTGGATTTTCTGAAATTTTCAAGAGCATTTCAAATAACCCAAATACGGGTTATAAAATTTGCAAACTCAAAATTTCCAATCGCAACAAACTCTGGAAATAATTTAGTTAAACCCTAAAAAGCTACCAACATCACCTATCAAAAGTTTCATAAAGTTTTGAACCCATTTATTATTTAATAAAAATCAAAAACAGAAAAATTGAGTTTGTAAAAGAGACAGTGTCCGATTTATATAAAAATAATTATGCATTATATTGATCTGATAATTTTACAGTATAATTCCCAGAACCTCTTAATAATTTAGTAAAATTTTCAAAATAATTTGATCTCATTTGGTGCCTTTAGAAAACCAAAATCAGAAAGATCATTAAACAAACAGTAATCTTGTCAGAATTTTATAAAAATCATATGGCCTGATATTAAGCTGAAATTGTCATGTAAGAGTCAGTAGCTCATCAGGATTGTTCTTAAAAAGTATCAAAAATTTCCAGCTCGGTTTGTATGCTCAATTAAATCCAAAACCGAGTGGCTGTCAGACTCAGAAATCTGGGTTTTCTTTTTCCCTCCTCATCTCTCTGCCGTGTGGGCCATATTGTCAGCTCAGTGCGCCCCGCTGACCTCCCTGCCCCGCTGGCAGCCGCAGCAAAGCCCTTGGCCCCACCTGCCAGCGCTCATTTCCCCTTCTTCCGTTGCCTTCGCGCGCGCGTGCTCAAGCCCTGCCAAACTCCTGCCGTGGCGGCCGAATTCTGCGTTTTTCCTCGCCGTGGCAGAACTTTGGCAGCCTCGTGGCAGCCCTCGCGTGCGCCTAGGCAGAAGCCTTGCACCACGTCTCGGCCAAGCTCTGCCGCGGCAGCAACCACGACGCCCACACCCTGCCATGACGGCCATTCCTGCCCCATTTCCCTGCCGCGGCACGCAATGGCGTCGCCCTGGAACTTGTGTCCTTTGCCCTTGCCGCCAAATCTGCCGGCTAGCCCCACTGAAACTACGCTGACCCACGCGCCGTCTCTGCCTAGACACCGTCGCATCACCCCGGGATTGCCCCAATCTTGCCCATGCGTCGATGACCACCTCGCCATAACGCCCGGCCGTGGACCTTCTGTCAATTCCCCCTGACTCGCTGAGCTGCTGCACGTCCAATCCCTTCTGCCCCGCCGAGCTCGCGTGTGCGTGTGAGTTTCGCGGAGAAGAAGCCAATGCAGCACCCCATTCCCCCCTGCTCCAATTAACCCTGAAATTGCGCTGCTGCGATGACGACCGCCATAGCCAAGCTGAGCAGTACCGGCTCTCTTGCCTATAAGACCGGATAAGTACCATCTAGAACTCCACAACACTACCTTGGAGCTCCCCAAACCCAGCTTCATCCAAAACTGCCGCCCAATTCTGCCATTGCTGCAACTCCACTGCAAAAGGGGGGAACAACTCGAATCAAGCAACTCGGTTGACAATGGACCAATACAAAACACTTTAAGCATCGTTTTGAGTCCCTAATACCAATCTCGACCTTATTGCAGTCAGTATTGCCTGAACCCACGCCGCCACAAGCACCCTGTCTCCTCCATGGCCGGCGTACGGTGGCGTGGCGACTCGAGCAATATCCGGTCCAAAACACCGGAAAAATGGAGCATAAATAGCACCTTGATACTGATTTAGCTACCCATTCGAGCTTGGGACCCGTCGTTCTTACTTCCGGCCAACACCCGCCATTATCGCCGCTCTGCCGCGGTGGTAGCGTTGCTCCAACCACCACCGGCCGAGACCAGGACTCCCCCTGAGTGCGCACCGCCCGGATTGTGCTTTTACGACCGCCTTCCGTCCTATTCCGGCCGCCATTCGCTGCCACCGCCGTGCCCTAGTCACCGGCCAGAACTTCCTCTGTTTTGTGAGACTGACCGACGGGCCCTTCTGTCAGCCAGACGCGGCGGGGTGAGTTAAAGTGAGTGAAGGAGTTTTCAGTCAAACAAAGCGTATTTCCTTATTTCTTTATAAATTCCAAACCAGCAAATATTCATTAGCTAGCATCTTCTGCATTTTAAGGTCCATTCCAGTAAGATAAAATTTTAAATTCATCTAAAATCATGTATATTTAGAATGTGCAAAAATATTTAATTTTGCACCCCAGTTTAAATTAGTTGAATTTAAATCCGTATAAAACCTTAATATGGCCTCTATTGAAAATTTGAAAAGTATAACTCATAAAAATATGTAATTAATTTAAAAATATCCCTGAGTACATAATAAACTCATTTGAGGAAAAATATTTAATTTTCAAACTTATTTAAAATTATTTGGAGCAAAACTTAAAGAAAAACCTAATATGGATACTATTAAAATCACGTAAACCATTACTCCTAAAATCATGAAATTAAATTTTAGAAAATCCTAACACCTAAAGTGCTCTATTTATGCACAAATATTTAGATTTGAATCTAGCTTGTATCAAATTTGAAAATAGTTAGTTTTCAATGCATAGAAATAAAAATAGCTAGAAACTTGAACATATAAATTTAAATAATGGTAAAACTAATTCTTGGACCTTAGTAATATCATAATACCTCTGTTTATGCAAAAATATTTCACAATTGTTTAAGTTTGAACCAAGTTTGCGATTAACCTTGCTTTAAATATATATATAGCATTTGAATAGGTGACTAGTATATAAATAGAATCCATAAATAAGTGCAAAAATAAAAGGAAAGCTCTTAGGAACAGATTATCTTCTGCAATAAAAATAACTATAATGAATTATAGTTTGTACTTAGATCTTAATCAAGATATGCTTCTATGTAATATATACCTAAAGGATCAGAATATAAACAATCAGGTATGAATAAAATGTCATAAGTTAATACCTAAAAAACTAGTTCCTGAATGCCCTGCATGATCAGACCACTTAATATAGTAAAAAACATTATAATAAGGTTATAATTTATACTTAGCCCTTAGCCGAAAAGTGCCTTCATATGATATAAGTGAACTTAAGGATTTAGATATATATATGTAAAATGTCATGAATTGAGTGTTGGAATCATGTAGAGTTAATCCCAAAATATCCGTAGAGTTAAGATCATGTTGGTCAGCAAAAAGAACTAATTTGAATTAAGTTCATAAAAAGACTTCATTCTTCATGTGCACATAAACTATCGCGGCTAAAAACAAAATGATGCAAAACTAGTTTTAAAAGACTTCTAGGGTCATAACCTACTAATGCCAGAAAAATGATTGCAAAATCATGTAAAGTGCAGTCGCAAACCTAAAACGAAGTTTGATCCCTTATAACGTGAACTTTAAGACCATATATGCTATTTCAGCATCGAATAAAACATCTCGTCTAAACACCAATACTAATGGAACCAGCCTAGAAACGCTCCCTAGGGTAAGAATATCCTATTCTGAAGAAATAATCTTATTACAACATGCTAACCCTAAGTATTATGAACACTAAAATCCGTAATAAACAAACTTAATAAATAAGAAATCAGTAGTTAAGGTATTTGTATCACTAGAACCTTCTTAAAACATTTAATATATATAATCAGTAGCCTAACCCTATCAGACCTAACAAATATGAAGCTACTTCTCATGCAAAATCATTTAAGGTTGAGTACTATTCATGCATAACATACAACAAAATGACTAATATATTAATTCTATTAATCCAAATAATTTTAGCCTCTTGAATTCAAAATTATTAATACAAGAATACATAATTTTAGCCTCTTGAATTCGTAAAATAAGAAAAAGTAATCTATAAAATAAGAAGCTGTATCATCGCTTAACCTAAATCAACCAAAGTATGTGTACATGAAATCATAAAACCCTAACCACACCTGTTTTCTATAGCAAGTTTTTATTTGGTTTTTCATCTATATTCTTTTTGCTCTTATTGAAGTCTGTTATTTGCTATGTTACAATCGAACGACGTGTAGAACCCGATGTTCCAATTCCGTTATCGACAACGCCAACTACGACCATGACTTCGTTGTGAACAACGATTAAGTTAGGCAAGCACCCCTTTAATCATATTGATCCCAGTATTTAATTTTCACTTTGTTTTACTAAATCAATTTATGCATGCGTTTATTTTCTGTAAATTTGCTATATTGTGGTACTTGTAGATATACATGTTGTCCCATGAAACTTCCTTGATAAGTATGAACATGTGAACCTTGATAACCCTAGAATAAGGTTGGACAATACATAATGTCAACATGGGTATATGCGATTGCATATTAATCATGCTTAGTCATGCTTTAGATTTGGGATTAACAAATTGGATAAACTAATCATTGGAGATATCGAGACATGATGATGGTTGCTGGTATTTTTGTTAAAAACTCAAAATAAAACTATGGTTTAGATGCGGGCGATTATTGCAATAGCCGGAGGTGCTAGTGTTGCATGTAGTATAGGGGGAGATTAGCGCCCGTGTTGGATTAAGGACCAAACATAGTGCATGTTATATCCAAGAATTATTGTACAACCACAAGTGCTGATATGGGATAGCCTTAAACTAATTAAGTTATCTAGTTTAACTTTGCACATTGGAAGGCTGTAGTAGTACAGGCTGTTTCATTTTGAATTGCTCGAAGGGACGTCCACACCGAGGTGATTATGTAACAAACGTTTACCGATACAACGGTGTACGTATGCTATGGGGAAAAGCCAGATAGTGGGATGTGAAACCATTTATCATACCATCTATATACCAGTATCTTCTGCCACGGTAGTATGGGTTTGTCGTCACCGGGCTGGTGCAAAGTTAACATAGATAATGTAAATGTTTTCATCATGAACATTCTAGCCACAACGCCAAAGGTGCGTGAAACATGCGGCAAGAAAAGTTCATGACTTGTGGATAAAGTTGTACACCTCTGTAGAGTGTAAATCTAATCGATTAGTCATTCCCGCGGTCAAGGGACACTTGGTGCATCTGCACTAGTTAGATGTTTTATTATTTTTAAAATGGCTTAGTATCATCTGTTAGATTTTTTTTTTAAATAATATATTTTAAAATTCAAATTTGAAAAATATACCACGATTTTTTTTTTGCAAAAGTATGCTACTGTCGCCCGTTGGTTGGGCGACTTCCACGTGTCACCCAACCATTCGGCGACAAGTGTTGGCCTCTGCTGGTTCGCCTCAGAGGGCGATAAAATAAAAATCGCCGGACCAGGGGCTATTGTGCTCGCGGCTCCCCTTGTCGCCCGACCAGGGGGCGACATGGCCCGAAATAAAACCGCCAGCCTTGGCCGAGAGAAGAACAAACGGGAGGAGAAGAAAAAAGAAGAGGGAGGAAGAAGAAGAAAGGAAGGGAGAAGAAAAGAAGAGCGGCGCTGCACGCAGGTAATTTTGTTTACCGCTAATTTTATTTAGTGTTTAGGTTTAGGGTTAGGGCTAAGGTTAGAACTAATAATTTTCGCGGTTGGTTTTGTTTAGTGTTTAGGGTTAGGGTTAGAGTTTGATCTAGTTATTTTCACGATTTATTTTGTGTAGTGTTTAGGGTTAGGGTTAGATATAGTTATTTTCGCGGTTTATTTTGTTTAGTGTTTAGGGTTATAGTTAGGGTTAGATTTAGTGTATAGCAAGAAATCATGGCAGTGTTTAGGAACAAAATGTAGTTAAATCTAGTTATATTTTTAGTCGGTTTGCGAAAATGCACGTAGATCGATATGTTTTTGTACATATAGAAGTGCAAATATATATATTGTTAGGGCTGTAGATGTTTTTTAGAAATAATTTTAATGTACATATTTTTCGCATAGTTTTCGGAATCTAGTTTTGCTCCATAACAATATACATGCTAATTGAACAACTTGAAAATTTAAGGCCGTAATAGTTGTTTGCATCAGAAATGGGCACACTTGGTTTTCAAGTAATGATATTTGTAGAAATGTAGATGTTTTTAGAAATAGAAGTAGAGAGATGTATATTTTTAAGAATGTAGATAGATATATATTTCTCCTAGTACTTTTTACAAAGAGTAATTAATTTGTGTGTTAATGAATAGGTTCGCAGCTATGTCAGAACGAGTTCATTTTAGAATCTTTTATGGAGAAGGGGTTGTCATGTATGGTTCGGAGGGTGCGGATCTGAGTAACTTTCAGTATGTGAATAGAAGTTTAAGTAGGGTCGAAGAGCGTACATTTGCTGCTGTGTTGAATTGGTTGTATTATACATTTCGGATGGAACAAGAGAAGTGCCAGCTAAAGTTATCTTGCCTTTGCACCATGCGAGATGATCCTGTTTATTGGGAGTTAGTTGAGCTGAAGGGAACTGCAGCTTGGAGGTCATATGTGAGGGGGGCGGAGCAACGTGGATGGTGTCGGGTGCTTTTAGTGCAAGCGTATGAAAGGGTTGTTGCCCCGCAGCACCCGCTGGACACCGGTGAGTGTAGTGAGCCTCAAAATGAGTTCATTTATGGCGACACTGAAATTGGAGAGTCTAGCCGGGAGCCGCATGTTCAAGGTTGCAATGAGCATATTGGCTACCAGACTGGTGAGCAAGTTGAGATTGGGGATGATGATGGAAACATTGGGCAAGATGCGCGAGGGCAAGTAGACGAAGGTGAGGAAATTGAGGAAGTAATAGCACATATGGAAGAGGAAGACCTTGAATATGAACAAGTAGAAGTGGAAGACGACGATAACTCGGATGAGGAAGATGAAGATGAAGATGTTGAGCCACTTGTGCCAGCAGATTGGAGCACACATCAATTTAATAACCTGGTTGTGAATGAAGGCAATGATACACCTTGGCAGTATAGCGACAATGAGGTGAGACCTAACAGCATGTACCCCACAAAAGAGGCAGTGCAGGATGCTATCAAAGATTGTGCCTTATCACTAAGAAGAACTTTCAGGGTTAAAAAGTCCACCCCAACCTGCTATGACGTGGTGTGCGAGATGCAGGGGTGCCCCTGGAGAGTGCACGCGTACAAGCCCAAATGGGGCACCCACTGGCTATGTTCGAAGGTTGAACAACATAGTTGTATGACTGAGGAAACCCTGGTGGCTCACAGGAACCTGTCTTCCGGGTATATCGCGAGTGTCATGTACCCGGAGATAGTTGAGAACCTGAATTTTGAGCCCGTGCTATTATCCGAGCAATTGAGAATGATTTGAAGACACAATTAGCTACGGAAGGCATGGTGGGCGAAGCGAAGGCCTTGGAAATGAGATTTGGGACATTTGAAGACTCGTACCATAATCGCCCAAGACCGCCGCTTGCATTCGTGGAAGAAATCTGGTACTTTTATGATTATCGGATCGTCCGTCAAGGAAGTGGCGAACAAGAGGCATTTGAAGAGAGTTTTCTTCGCATTCGAGCTTGCATTAGGCGTTTTATCACCGCCGTCCATTGTTGTGTGTGGACGGCATATTCTCGACCGGAAATACAAAGAACAAATAATGGCATTTTGTGGCGTCGCCGAACAACCAGATTTCACTGTTGCCTTTGCCTTCGTGGAAAGCGAGAACTATAAGAGTTGGTGTGGTTCTGCGGAACTTGAAGATCGGGGTGGTGAAGACTCGCCAACATGTGTGCATCGCATGCATAGCCGGTATCTTTGTGCGCTTAGTGCCATCGACAGTTGCAAGCAGGGAAGAGGAGCCATTTCCCTGGACTGACTTGCAGAGCCGATGGTGCATGAGGCATTTGGGCACGAACTTCTATAAGCAGTTCAAGAACAAGGAACTAATGAACATGTTCAAGAGGCTATGTAAGCAGAACCAAGATAGCAAGTTCTGTACTCTTTGGAAGAATCTTGATAAGCTAACAAAAAAACACAAAGAGACTACTAGCAGTGTAACACAGGAGTAGGCAGAGCCTTTATTCCCTCTAGCAACAGAAGATGAGGCGACGAGTCGTCGTCGCAGGAAAAGACCGATCAAATGTTTCTCGGACTGGATAAAGCACGAGCCCAAAGAGAAGTGGTCATTGTTACATGACACACATGGTGCTAGATACGGTGTCATGACAACCAACTTGGCGGAGGTATACAACTGGGTAATGAGAGGGATGAGGTGTCTCCCGTTGGTAGGAATTGTCGAGGAGTGCTTTGCGGGTACAACCAAGTATTTTGTGGATAGGCATAAAGTCTTCAAGTAGTAATGAGAGATGAGAATGCCTTGTACTCAAGCATGATAAGTAAATACATGGATGAGAAGAGTAAGAAGGCGGGCAAGCATAGAGCTATCAAAGTAGGTTCACGAACACCGCGCTCGAGGTGATATGCGAGGATAAAGGACGGCGGGAACAAACCGAAGGTTATCACCCAAGAGTGCATCTTACAGTGAATGTCAATGCTCGTGTAACAAACCCCTCTGTTGCACAAGCCATGTTCTCATGTGATAGCTGCATGTGCATTATTTGGAATGCGACCGGTACATATCTATCTCAATATTTTACAAAGGAAAAGGTGATAGCAACTCAAGCGAGGAGTGTATGGTTATGGTGTTGTCGGTTCTTTCACCACAACCCCTGGTGTCGATGAAAGGTTCTGGGTCCCTGACTTTGATGCAAGATCATACAAAGGAGGCCGTCGCAAAACAAGGCGTATCAGGAATGATATGGATGAGTCCGAAACTAGTAAGCGCATGAAGAAATGTTCGTTGTGCAAGCAAACAGGTCACACGTTCAAGAACTGCCAGCCACATAACGAAAAGGACGAAGGAGGAGATGGCAACCCGACGGCGAGGGAAGGATCGTCGTCTGCAAGGCGTGGTGGACGATGTCATCGGACTACCGGACAAGCTATTTGAACTATTAGATGCTATATGTCAAATTAATATTTTGTTTATGTAATGTGCGTTGTAATCTGTTTTAATATAATTTGAAGACGTAATGTGCGTTATAACCTGTTTTAATATAATTTGATGACGTAATGTGCGTTGTAACTTGTTTTAATATATTTTTCGGATGAAGTGTTCGTTCCAATCTGTTTTAATATATTTTGCTGATCAAGTGTTCGTTGTAACCTGTTCTAATATATTTTGCTGATGTAGTGTGTGTTGTAATCTGTTTGATTAGAGTTTGTGGACGCTTGTGTATTTATTTGTATGCATTTGGTTCGATGTATTGTTCTCATGTTTGTGTATTTATTTGTACGCATTTGGTTCGATGTATTGTTCTGATGCTTGTGTATTTGTTTGTATATAACTTTCCTTTTTGTAATTTGCAGGTATGGCTCACCAGGCTGTGGATGACGACTGGCCGTTTGAGTTGGTAGACCCAGTCGTTGACGGTCGTCACCGTGCACACTTCGCCACCGCTTCACCAGAGGAGGGACAGGACCCTCAGGAGCTGGGCGTGCTACGACCGAGGCCACCACGGGAGCTCTGGACACTCGATCCACGTTGGATCCCCAGGTAACGTATTATCTTTTAATTTTAAAATATTCCTGATGCAGTATTGTAATCTGTTTTAATTAACTAGTGCGGTGCTCATATTAATTTAATATTTCTGTTTCGTAGGCTGCGAGCAGCAGGATTGCTGCCACTGGCACGGATGGTGGAGGGCCACGCAGGTGCGCAGGGGAGGGACGCGAGCCACCGGTTCCCGTTTGACAGGTCCCTTCTCACCGCTCTGGTGGATCGGTGGAGACCGGAGACGCACACCTTCCACTTACCGTCGGGAGATGGCGATCACTTTGGAGGACGCCTCCTACCTCCTCGGTCTCCCGCTCATTGGTGACCTGTGGTGCCGCAGACGCCGACCATTGTGGCGGGATGAGGTACTTGCGCGGTTCCATGGTGTGCTACCGCCGCGCGTATCGAGTCTTCACCAGCACCCATGGTCCCACACACAGGTGGCTTCGACAGTTCGTGGTAAACAACTAACCTTTCAAACTTAACTTCACATATATATATTGGCTAGACTAACAAGAAAACTTAAATTTACAGGCGGAGCACATCGTCGAGCCTGCTCTGGTGCATGTTCACGAGCTCCCACGAGGATAGCGTGGACAGGCACTTCGTCCGGTCGCGAGGGCGATCGCAGACGCACCTTGACGTGCGCGCAAGATTCTCGGGGTCGGCGGTCCTCACGCGACGCATCGTGGGCTCTGCGGCGGTTTGTGGGCGGATCGCCGACGGTCGATCCTCACCGGTGTCCACCGCCTCGCAGACTTTGGGCATCTGAGAGGTTCCGGATCGGCGCCCCAGATCGACACGAGTCCTCTTCACGCGATGGTGACGACGATGTCGACGCGCCGACTATGGGCACCATCCGGTGCTACCAACTACCGAGATATTGCAAACCACGGTTGTGAAACCCACGCTTTAACATTTCTCGTACTAATGGTAATGTTGAATTTTCCGTTCATCGCGGCCTAGGTGGGCACACGGCACGGGCGGCTTAGCTACCCGCGATTCGTCGCCGCTTCGACCACCTCACCGAGGACCGCGTCGCCGGACACCGTGACACGCGGAGACGCCGGGCACGTGTGCCGGGTGGATTGTCCACCCTATGCACACGCGACGCGACGCATCTTGGCGTACACGTCGGTTCCTCGTGTTCGACGCCCTGGTCGAGGGCTACGCCGTCCATCGAGTGATGAGGCGATTCGGTCTCGACGACAGAGTTCGGTCCAAGTCGGCCGCGCAGTCCCACACGGTGTCCACACGTAAGTTCCCTACATCGATGTTCTCTAATGCATGCAGTGTAATGACATGTAATAATGCTATATTTTTGCTTATCCGCAGTGCGGGAGGAGGAGGCGGGCATAGGGCACCCCATGGCACGCACGTATGGCGCCATGGGTCGAGGAGTGGGAGGAGCCTTGGACGACGCCCATGCCGAGGATGCGCCGCACGACCCGCAGACGCGTGCGTGGGTACCGACGGTGGTACACTTCCGTGCCGTGTGCGTTTGGTGCGTGTCGACCGGATCCTCCTAGATACATCCCTAGGGTGAGGGACACGTATCCCCGCCATACGGACTCGGTTCTGCATGATGCGGTAAGTTTTGTCTAATGTACGACGTATTTTCGTATTGCATTTTCCAGATGAATGTGTTAGGTTAATTCGTAATGTATTTTTCAGACTGATGTGCTAGCCCGGTACTACGAGGAGTCTGGGAGCTTCCTGTCGCGTCTGTCTTGTGGGATAGACGTGACCAGGGAGGACATGACCTCCTTCTTCGCGAGGTTCAGGGAGAGCGCCAGACGCACCCTCGAGTTGGCAGGTTGCCGCACGCCTCGCGATGTGGCTGACGGCCCTCGCGGCGTGCCGCTTACTGCAGGGAGGAGTTACTGCAGGGAGGAGTGCTCCAGGTACTTCTTCACACCCCACGTCCTCCCGTCCCATCGTCACACCGACTTACGCGACAGGGCGAGCTGCTGGACACGCTGGTCTAGCCCCTCACGTCGGAGGTAAGCCCTTCGCCACACTTCGTATGTTGTCTAATTATTTCTTGAATGTTACCAACAATTCTTCACTTCTTAGAGGCTCACAGGCACGATGGTTCTCCTCTGCAGCTTTACCTACCCCTGATGACTACGAGGGGCAGTTTGATGATGCAGCCCATGCGGATTTCGACCTCGACGATGGTGACGTGTCGAGATACTTCGTTGGTCCGGATGTGCCTGGATCATCGCAGTTGCAGGGAGCACCACCACCGACGCAGCCTTCTCAAATGGTACGCTACACCTCCGGCTAGACCACAGAGGGCCCACCACCCACCGGTGCAGTTGACGTACTCGCAGGGGCAGGTTCGCAGGAGGCCTGCCTAGCCGCGAGGAGGTGCCCAGAAACGGGGGCGCCAGTAGTTTGTATTTGGCTTATGTATTTGGTTATTACGTTGAGACGTACTTTGCATCTTATGTATTAATTTGTATACGATATATTTTTCTTATGTTAGTAACCCCGTTCTTTTGGTTATGAACTATTGTTATTCTTTGTTACAGTAGCCCTACTTTCAAGCATGGCGGCATCTTGTCAAAGCTGACTTTTGAGCGAATAGCATACTCACGGCGTGCATCCTTGTCGGCCGATTAGACAAGTCACATGCATCGCCTTTGTCACCTTGTCGGGCCGATGGGACAGTCACATGCATCGCCTTTGGCAGCCTTGTCGGGCCGATGGGGACAGTCACATGCATCGGCTTTGTCACCGCTTTGTCGCCGATTAGACAAGTCGCATGCATCGGCTTTGTCACCTTTGTCGTGCGACTTTCTTCGATGGGTGACACGTCGTGCGACTTTTCACAGAGGATACCGCCCATCGCTGCTTTAGTTGTGTGGAGCGGCCTCAAAGACCACTATAAAAGCGGCCGAGAGGTAGACATCTAACACCGCCAAACAAGTAATACACGCCATTGAATCTTCACAAATTAGGGCACGATGTCGTTTCTGTCGCCTCTTCAAAGAAGCGTAATTCATCTCGCCCGAGTACCGGATACTAGTAGCGTTGATGCCCGGTTCACGGAGTTGCCCGACCCAATTGCGATCGCAACCTTCCGGCGAAGATGATGCAATCTACCCACGAGAGAGGCGGCCGCGCTCCACTATCAAGCAGCTCCGCTCTACAGGGTAGACTTGTTGGTGTCCATACAATCTGAGTAACATTACCATTTCATGCATCGTTCTTTATTTTCTCAAAGACAACGACCGTATTGCTTCTTCCAATGAATCGACGGGCCGGAACGACGTGACTACGAATTTGTCCACAACTGCCACGACGCCGAGCCCGCTTCGCCCGAGAACTTCAACCGGTGGGAGAGGCCGTCAGGATACGTCCCCGTTCTAGAGCGACCAGAGTTCAGGGCCGGTGGGCAAGAGGCCAACCAATCGGTGAGTTTCATGCGACGAACTCATGCTTCACTCACAAAGTAGTAATTCTAAACCAGTTCGTCGCATACAGGAGTTCAAAAAGAAAATCGCGAAGTTGCTCGAGTCAAAGGAGAAACCTCCTCAGGGGCCACCCGAAAGCCCCGAATTTTGCGAACACGGCCTTCAGGCAGTGGTTGATACCCGCCACGATGACCTAGCGGACCGGAGATTCTATCGGTGCCCCTTGGCCGAGGTTGAATGGTGCGGCTACTTCAACTGGGTGGACCCGGAGACGTACCACCCACATCTCAAACTTCCCGTACGGGATAACTGGGGGGAGCAACCCTCCCCGTGGTGCTACTACCGCCTAGAAAAGCTAGACCCCGAGTACGCCTACGGTGTTATTCAACGACCACAGCGGGCATACTGTGTTGACTGCAGGGCACGCTTCCGGTTGTACAAGTTCAAGCCCAACACACACCTCCTGCACCATATAGTGGAGTGCGAGCCGAAACAAAGTAGGCGTCTCGGCAAGTCTCCGCCAACGGCCAACGCAACAGAGGCGCAAGAGGGTACCTCCTCTCGAAGAGGAAGGGACAAGGGGAAGCAGCCGGCCGAGGTCCGCACCACGCAACAAGTCCTTGGCGTTACGCAGACCATCCGGAACCCGGTGGTATAAACATAGGGACGCCGAATCAAGATGACAAAAAATTATATCTTACACACCCGAGACGTACGGCATAGGCCACCCATTCGGCGACACCTGGGAGCACTGCGGATCCCCGTGGAGTTCTTTCATAGTGGGGATTGAGCGGTGTCCGAGGACAACTCGTAAAATTTACACGGGTCAGGTAATATGCAGAAAATGTGGGACATCATTCTGGCTATATCCAGATAGGCGGAACGATCATCTGTTCCACCATGACAAACACTGCTTTCGTTAGTTAGTTAGTTCGTCAAGCAATTTCGTCACTGCTGTAATGCCCTTGTAATATAATCTAGTCTATTGCTTATTTTACCATCTAAACTTTCGGTGCATCTGCCCTCATGTATGTTCAACAAATAGTTTAACACATGATTACAAATCAAAGTTTAATAACGCGATTTAAGGGCATGTATCAAAGATCAAATGTGGTCCACTGCTCATAAAATACCGCTTAGACATGACATTTTACTGCCACTAAAAGGTCAAAAACATGACATGAGTTGTTGCCGACTATATTACTTAGGGTTGTTGCACTAGTGGAAATTAGATGCAAAACAAGTTGTAAATTACGTATTTTTCCATAATATGGAAGTGCATGTATTAAAGATCAAATGTGGTCCACTTGTTAGTAAAAATACCGCTTAGACATGACATTGTACAGTCATTAAAAGGCTAAAAACCATGCACTCTACTTGTTCAAGGGAATTTTGAAAATTATTTCAAATTTCTCTAGAGGCTAAAAGTATTTTACTTCAATCCTAAATCTGTTTATCCAAATATTTTAATCTTTTTTTAAGTCTCTCAGATTTTTTTTCCAAAATTTGTAAATTTTCTGGCCAAGTCGCCCTACCATTGGGCGATTTATTCATATCACCCTACCATTGGGCGACTAGTGACGTGTCGCCGTTCTATTGGGCGACTAGTGACGTGTCGCCCTACGATTGGGCGACATTTTTTGTGAATCAACATGTCGCCCTACCATAGGGCAACAAGGGTACATTTCTGCAAATTTTTTTCTTCGTGGTATATTTCTGCAATTCGAATTATAAAATATATTATTTAAAAAAAATTCTCATCTGTTATACCTTGTGTTGGCAAATAATATTGTTGGCAGGAATTGGATGTCTCGATGTTCACGTCATGGAGAACTGTGAGTTATTACTTATGTTTTACTTACTTACTTTCATATCTGTCAAAATTGCTTTACAAATTCCGTTTGTAAATTACAACTTGATTTACAAATTCAATCTCGCTTTATGCAAATTAATCGTAGAAGCCTCCTTTGATATAGCCTGCATTACTTCACTTTGCAAATACCACCTTAAGTCTTGCTGAGTATGAAAGTACTCAACCTTACTTAATATGTTGTTTTAGGTGGAAAAGAAATCGAGGCCCCGAAGATTGCTTTTCGTCGCAGGATATGGGAACTTCAATGAAACGATCTTTCTAGGGATTAGGCCTTGTCAGCTGCGTGAGGATTGGATGGGCAGACTACAAGACTGCTTCTCTGCTGCTATATACTCTGAATTGTATAAATACAATGTATAAATAGCTTTCGCTTTAATAATATTGTGTATGGTTGTGATTCCAATTATTGTAAATGTGCGTACTAGCCACTGATCATGCGACTAATACTTTATGCACATAGATTCTCATTCTCACATTTTATGAAAAACTGGGGGTCATTACATATTGTGAATTATCACTCCACAAAACATATTTTACGTTTCATTGTTTATACTTCATCCAAAAGATACATATTATGACACATTATTATAAGCTAATTTATTAGACTTACGGAATAAAAATAAGATATTTTTGTGATTAAATGAGAAAAATGGATGATTAATCAGAAAATAGCTAATTAATCGGATTATGCAGCCAATTAATCGTTCGACAGTGTTAATTGCACTTTGATTAAACTATTCATGACTGTTTAGTCACCAGCGTGGTTAATCACTGACTAATCAGTCGGGTTGGCCGTTTTTCACAACAGTGATGGCTACTATAGTTCAACTTTGTTTGGGTACACCAGATTATGGTCTGAATGTTTATTGTTCTTGGCATGAACTCTTTCTTTTAATCTAAGCTGTTATTTTTTATTTTTTAAATAAATTTCAAATATTAGTTTACGTTAAATTCTTATACAAATCCAACTTCTAGTTTTCTTCTATTTTTCATTTTGAATTTTAGCTATGTATGGGTTTTAATTTTGAGTTCGTATTAAAATCAAATGGCTAATTTTTTTTATTTTTCATTCCAAAGTTGCGTTATCTTTCATTGTACTTTACATGGATGTTTTATTGTGCTTTACTTGCCTCGATTTTGAATTCGGTTGAATTACCAGCCCGACATTGTCCTCACCCTAGACGCCTCCATTTTTCTCCTCCGCTGCTGCATTCGCATATTTTTTGAAAACCATCTTCTCTCTATGTTACTCCCTCGATGTCGCCAATGTGTGGGCCAGTGACCCCACTTGTCAGGATCTTCTTCAACCTCCAACCATGCCGCACCCATCTCTCTCTCTCGGCATGATTCGCTTGCCCCAGCCTTTTTCAAACGCCTTCTCCTCATCATCAATTCCATGCCCCTCCTCTCCTCTCTCGCACTCCATGTGCCCCTCTCTTTTCTTCCTTCCCGTCCTCTTTTCCTCGTGCCTGCACTTGAGGCACACCGCCATGATTCGTGCAAACCCCCTCTTTTATTGTAGCGACTGAACGATTTCCCTCGCCTTTTCCTACTACGGAGTGCCTCCCTTCTCTTTTACTCCCACACTCATTCCCTTCTCCATTGTTTTCCAGCCACTTGACGCACGCATCAGCAACACCCAACTTGAATATTATTTTTAGGTTAAATTCGTATACAAATCCAACTTCTAATTCTCACCTATTTTTATTCTGATTTTTAACTATGTACGGGTTTTAATTTAGAGCTCATATGAAAATCAAATAGCTAGTTTATTTTTATTTTTTATTCCAAATTTAGGTTATTGTTTATTGTACTTTACATGGATGTTTTATTTTAATAATTTAATTTATTTCTTTCAATTTTTTTATTTTTATTAATTTTTGTTCTAATTTTTTTGTTATTTTTTATTATACTTGGCATGGATGCTTCTTTAATCGAAGTTGTTAATTTTATTGATATCTTTTTATTTAGTTTTGAATGCTAGTTTTAGATTAAATTCGTATACAAATCTAATGTCTAATTTTTATTCCAAATTTTAGCTATGTACCGGTTTTCATTTGGAGTTCGTATGAAAATCAAATATCTAATTTATTTATTCTTATTCTGAATTTCTGTTATTTTTATTGTACTTGTCATGGACTCTTTCTTTTAATCTAAACTGTTATAACTCGGGTAGCTAGATAGACGGTTAGCTTTTTTATATATAATAGCATCCAATAGCTACTATAGTTCAACTTAGTTAGGGTCCACCATATTAAGGGCCAGATATTTTGTTTTTTGATAATTTCAAACCTATTTCTCTATTTTCTTAGCAGCTCTAAAAACTTGCCATGAGCTTTTAATATATAATTATAACTAGAGTCCGCTAGATAAATAGTTAATTTTTTTAATAATAATATCAAATGGCTATTATGGTTTAACTTAGTTAGAGTCCACTAGATTAAGGGTCAGATGTTTTAATTTTTGTGAAAATTTCTAGCCTATTTTTTTCTTTTTCTTGGCAGCTCGAAAAACCTACCATGAGCTTTTAATATAGAAAAAAGTCCATAAAACACCGTGAACTTTGCTAAAAAATCCGTCTTGCACCCGAAACTTTAAAACTAGTTATCTAGCACCCTGAATTTTTCAATCCCATTCGTTTAGTACCCTAAGCTGGTTTTGTATGGGGAAAAGTTTATATAACAACCTGAATTTTGCTCAAAAGTCTATCCGACACCCCAAACTTTGAAACCCGTTATCTAGCACCCCGAACTTTCCAATCCCGTGCGGTTAACACCCTAAGATTTTAACCAGTTTCAGGGTGTTACCACCTTGGCATGCGCGATGCACCCGAACACTCACAAGTGCTCGATGCATGGCTTCTTTCTGGTCCAGGCTTCATATGGTGTGACCCTATCTAGGATCTTGGTTGACACGCGGTTAAGGAGGTACACCGCATGACGTACTGCCTCCCTCCACAATACTGCAGGTATATGCTTGCTCTTGAGTAAGCTCCACACCATGGATAACACGATACAGTTACGACGTTCCACAACACCGTTCTATTGTGGTGAGTATGGAGACGTGAAGTGTCGTGCTATCCCTTGTATGTTGCAAAATGCACTGAACTCGCATGAAAAACTCTCTACCGTGGTTTGATCTCAGGAACTTCAGCTTGAGCTTACGCTCATTCTCAACAAGCGCTTTGTACTTCTTGAGTGCACCGAGAGCCTCATCCTTGGACTTCAACATGTGCACCCACATGTATCTGCAGAAATCATCAACAAAGAGTATGAAGTACTTGTTACTAGCAAGTGTATGTGGAGTTATGGGCCGTATAAATCCACGTGTACAAGTTCTAGCAGTGTCTTTGCTCTATGGTGCGCCTGTGAAGGGAACAGGTTTCTGGTTTGCTTGCTAATGAGGAAATCACTCTTTTGGATACGCGCATACATCATGGTCCTATGACAAGAGCTCGTGCACATAAATTAAAGCATGAGGTGAGCTTGTTTCTCACTGTTCATAATAATGATATTGAGGATGGGATGCTACTAAATATTTATGATGTTTTACTACTTTGGAACATGGGAGAAGCCCTACCAGGACAACCACAAGCACTCAGTTTGTTGGCACAATTCCGATTGACGCCAAGTTGAACCGGCCACCTCTACTCCAAGTTGGCACACTTTTCGAAAGGTGCTATCACCTTCACGCAACCTCATCCCAAGCTGGACTCCACCCTGGCCACGCCAAATCAAATCAGACTCTAAATCATCCACAATTCGTAGTCAGCAGACATCACTGCATTAAAACGGGCATATCTCCCTCATACAGAGTCCAATGGAGGAGTTCTTGTGCTCATTAGAAAGATAACAACGAGATATTTCCAATGGATTTGGTCCCAGACCTAGATTCATTGCGTATCAGTCGAAATCATCGAAACAATATGTTGTATTACTATTTTGGGCTGTTTCAGGCCTTGTAGGCGTGTAGGGATCCAAGCCCAAGTTGTGTGCGCCCCCCTTAGCCGCACAAAACCCTAGATCTTCCCTCTCATGTCCCTCCCTCTCATATACTCAGTAGTCGCTTCCTTAGACACTTGGGTTTTGCTTAGATTACAACTAGACACTTTGTCAGTTTTTTGTCGTACATCGGTTTGTGAAACCCAACTCGTGTGCTTAATTTTATTCACAATTTCAGATTGCATCTTCTACGTTCTTGCTTGTGTTCTCAATTTGCATGCAGGGATTAGCCTTTTTGGCGAGGTCAACCGTGTTTGTACGTGGTTAACCTACGGAGCCGTGGTGTATTGATTGGATCAGTTCTGATTGGAAGCCGAATCGTCAACATCGAGTTCTCCATCAATCAATTTACTACTACCTGTCGGAAGATCGGGCCACCGTTCGTGTCACTTTCCCACCAAGCAAGCTTCACACAGTTGCGTTGGGTGATCGATCTTCGGCAATCCTAGCACCATCTCCTTCTCTCCCATCTGCTTTTAGCATGAAAATTTACATGCCCTAACTGCGCATACCATCTCCATACAGGATCCTCCAAACTAGCCGTGAGACATGCTAGGTTTTCTATCTCCAGATGAATCTTGTATAGCTTGTTTTTGGAGGTTTTCACGTTCATGAGAAGTTTGTCGCTGCGCTCGTAGACCCACAACCGTGCATGGTACAATACCACCCCGCAACCATCTTCTAAAAGCTGCCCAAGGCTTACAATGATATTGCAAAGGCTCTGTATGTAGTATACATCGGAGAGTACACGTTGTTCTCCGTTTTTGCATTGGAGAAGGATTGACCCCTTTCCCTTAATCTCCATTATGGATCTGTCACTGAATCGGATCTATCCGTAGATGCTTTCATCTAGCTCATTGAACATAGACAGCAGCCCCGTCATGTGGTTACTGGCATCGTTGACTATGTACCACTCAGTGGATACGGGATGCGCCTTGCCATCATGTGTAGCCTTGGTGTCACCTTCTCCTCGTTCATCAGCACCATCTCATGCGCCTCCTGTGCTCACACAGAAAGGAGTAAGGTAGGGTCATCGTCATGTGTTCAGGTGAGATTAGCTTTCTCATCCCGATCATGACTACAACGAGGTTTACGGCCCTTAGATGCATAGTGACCATAAAAATTACTGTTAAATGACTTGATCTTGTTTTTATCTTTGCCCCCTCTAGGGCCTTGGTTAGCATCACTAGATGGCGAGGTTTCGTCGTGTCCACCTTTACAACACCCGCAACACGATTATTATTGCCATTACCGCCACGTCCCTTCAAGCTGGAGGAAGATTCTCCTCCCCCATTCTTCTTCATGTGTGCCATCTATTATGAGTGCATGAGCAACAGATGCTACTCCTCCTCCTTGTAGTTGTAGCTTTGAACCCTCTCCTCAAAGGCTTTGAAGTGGCCAACCAGCTCCTCAACAGACAGGGTCTTTAGGTCTCTAAATTGCTCGATCGACATAATAATCGGTAAAAATTTCACCTGAACCGCTTGAAGAAATTTGCGAACGATGGTGGTCTCCTCCACCTGCTCGCCCAATGCACGGATGCCATTGGCGGTCATCATCAGCTTCATGGTGAAATCATCCAACGACTCACTTTATTTCATGTGAATCATCTCGAAGTCACTCCTCAAGGTTTTGATCTTCACCTCCTTGACATGATCTGCGTCCATGAGCATCGTCTTGAGCGTCTCCCACTCATCCTTAGCAGAGCCATTCTCAGCTAACGTCATGAGTACGTCCTCCGGTGCGCTTTGATAGATAGCGGCAAGGGCCATCCTATCCTTCTGGTCATCGATATCGTCGTACCTCATGGTTTTCCACACGTCTTGTGCCTACAAGTTGACGCGCATCTTCAATGATCATGCGGCATAGTTACTATGTGTGACCAACGGATATTGCAGCGAGATGCTACTATACTTTTTCACCATCACCCTATCGACGGCACCTCCGTCGAGGAGTTGAGTTGATGACAAAGCTCCTGCATTGAGAAGTCGAGTCGGTAATTTAGATTGTGTGCACCTTGGCATCTGCTTCGGCATGCTCTTCAAGCTCTGATACCACTTGTAGGTTTCCTCCCTAGGAATAGCTGCATGCAAATAACATATCAAAGAAACATACGCAAGCGAATGCAGAAGTTTTGGGGCAATTTTATTTTGTGTTTTGCATCTCAACCTTGAGGCTAGTATTTATAGTACACACATAGACACATATATATATATAATAACTTAAAAGGAAATATCTCTACTTGCCTTACAACATAGTAAGGCCTACAATGAAAAGTGTAGATTATTTTCTAATCTCTTCTTTCCTTCCATAGCATGACAATCCAACAATAGAAAGTCTTGATTATTTTCCAACATAGCTTATCACTACTACACAAAAGCTCATCACAGACGGTTCACAAAACACATCATAGACGGTTTTGTGAACCGTCTGTACCGAAGTGTCAGTGATGATAATTGGTCATCACAGACGGTTTTGTAACCGTCAGTGAAAAAACTCATCCCATACGGTTCTAGTTTGGAACCGTCTGTGATGAGGTAGTCATCCCAGACAGTTCCAAACTAGAACCCTCTGTGATGAGCCCCACATCACAAGTTCTAAATTGGAACTGTCTGTGATGTGGGGCTCATCATAGATGGTTCTAGTTTAGAACCGTCTGTGATATTGATTTTCTATTTTTTACTAAATTTATTTTATTAGCTAGCCTCAGGAAATGCTAGCCATGCCCTTAAAAAAAGATAGTACAGAGCATCACTAAGTATTATTATGACATACAATTCAGAAATGAGATCGGATCTCATATGAAAATACGGTGCATCCATTATAGAAATGAACTCTGGTCGCACAATAAAATGTACAGCGTATCCATTCGAGAAATCAACTCATATATACAAAAATCAATTGAATTGAGAGCTAGAAATGACAAATTCACAACACAAGGTTTACAAATTAATCCAAACGGTATCTAACAAATTCGTAACACATCAGGCGAGCTTGAGTGGTATTCGCCTTTTGTATTAATGACCTCACACATCAAGAAGGCGCAGAGTTGTCCTCGGATACCTAGGAGGTCAGCCTGTTCCAACGCAGATTTAGCGTATTGCCAAGCCTGTCGATGGGAAGAGTAAAGTCTTGCGTGTATATAAATTTGTAGGTGAAAACAATTGTTGCAAGATTGACAAACCTCTATGACGTTGGTCTTCTTTGAAACAATGAGGAGTAGCATGTTGTGGCAAGCGTAGAATTCACATATGTTAGTCTTCTTTGGCTGTTGGTGGCACTGCTAAAATATAATAGGTTAATTAGTTCGAAAGGTATTATTGTGAAGTGTGAAGGATTATTATGTACTAACGCATACCGGAAACTTATAAATATGCTTCAGCGTCGCTGGGTTCTTCCTGTGTGGATCTCCATAAGCTTTGTAGACATTGAACGACGTGTCGAGTAAATCTCTGATAGGCTTCAAGTCGTGCGTGTCGCCCTTTTTGGAATCAAGGTAAATTACGTGGTTTCGTCTTGTATAATTACGAGTAGAAGCCAGGGATAACTGCACAGGTATGTTGCCATGGTAATTCAACCTAACTTCAAGCTGTGTTATATAGTACAAATCAATAAGTATATCAACTTGTTGAAACACTTACCCCGGGTTGTGGGGTAAAAGTATGAATTTTTTATTCTATTGAGCCAGCAATACTTTTTCCACGTAATCGTGAACGACTTCTAAATTTTCGTCCATGGTTTGCTTGGACATCATGTGTGGGTCGACGAAACCCACCGGTTGTTTCTTTGCTTCTGCTTCCTTGACCATGTATCTACATATACAGAATCAAGAATCATATAAATCTGGCATTTGTCGGTACGACACGAATGTGCACCGTGATTGCACGCACTTACAATGTCAAGCATCTCATGAGCGATGCATCGAGGGCGTTGAGGTTGTACAGATCGAATAGGTCATTGAAGCCAACCACGAAGAAGCCATCCAAAAACCGGTGGAAGAAATGCTCCTCCTTGAAGTTGACCGAGATACTCGATGCACGTTGTGCCACCAGCTTGTTGGCTTGTTCCATGCACCAATCTTGCAATCCAATGCACGATAATGTAAGCATGTTCTCGCGCTCTTTCGGTATGAACGGCTGTCTCAGCTCGAATTGTCGTGCCAACGGGGCTAAGGGAAAGTCATGGGCTGATGTGGTCCACCCTTTCGATTTGCCCTTGTCGTCGCCTCGTCGTCTACCAAATGTCGTCTTCACGGGAGATGACTTGGCCCGAAATGCAGCTTTGGCCTGTGCCTGACGGGACACGGTAGCCGATTTGGTGGGCTTCTTCGGTGCAGCACATGGCTCCAGTAGTGCTAGTAACTCTGGCGCAACACGTAGCTCCGATACGACTTGTAGCTTTGGTGCTTCTTGGCAGGCATTGAAGGAGATGTCCTTCTTGGGCCACTGGATGAATGTGTCGATGGCATCCCCTAGTGTGACGACCTCATCATTTGGGGGCATCTCCAGCGTGACGGCTTTGCAAATTTCATATACATCGTCAACCTGAACCTTCACGTAGCCCGGACCTAAAGTACGATCGTGTACTAACACCCCTGCACTGGATGGATACGTGCACCCCCAAGCAGCCTAAAGGGGAACAGATCCATTGGCAAGCCTCACTTGGAGATTGCACGGTCTGGCCACCTACGTAAGAGTACACAATTAATTTGGTAACATATCAAATAGGTTTATCTAAGGAGCATTTCAGACATGTATATTACCCCGGTTTCGTTCGAAGGAAATCTAGCTTCGCCCACGTCTGTCTCAGGGGCGGATGCGCAACTGCTCCGACGGTTGGTTGGTTGAACTATACCTGTGTTTCTTGGGCTTGCACGTTCCGTGCCTGCCACTCCGCAGCCTTTCTTTGCTGGATCCTTTCCTCAAAGCTTCATAGCTGACTATCAAACTGCGCTCTGAGCCTTAGTTCTTAAACCTTTCCTCAATCAAGGCTACTAGCCAATCCTCACGCTCGGCTTTGCTTCTATTCTTACTCCAGTACGTGTCGGAGTCATGTGTGAATCCCATTTTCCAGGGAACGAAAATACCTAGGCCTCGGGTGCGACCCGTGTGCTCCTTGTTTCCCAAGGCCGTGGAGTGTATATATTTCTCTCTGTCCGAATTGAAAGAGCCCTGGAAAGATTTCGTGCTCAACAATATTATACATTGGGACACTTCCTCATCAACAGGGTTGGCAAAGGACACGCCACCCGAAGATGTGGAACGTGACCTCACTCTTACCCAGTTTTGGACGCACGGGTCCACGATCGAGGCAAACGGTGGCGCGACCTCCTTCTGAACTACCTCGTTGTCCTCCCTCGTCCATTGCGTGATCTTGTCCGCGTACCCAGTTGAGCCGAGTCTGTTTGGGTGGGTGTTTTTTGACTAGACGGTCTTGTGCGCCGCATTTTAACGCACAAACTCTTCTGTCGTCTTCAACTCAACAAATCGTCCCCACACGTCTTTAAGGATGAACCTGTACTTCTGGAATAGAGTCATTGACGCTCTTGATGTTCTTCCACACGTTTCTCGCCACTAGCAACGCGTACCATCGTAGTGCGGGCACAGCGTCTTGTGGGAGCTCGAACGACGTGAATATTTCTGCCACCAGGTTATCACGCTCCTCATCTGTCAGCGTCTTCTATGATGGATAGGTGATGGTGACCCTTTCACGCCCAACAATCCTGCACATGGTCCGGAAAGCTGCCGCGGCCTTTGGAGGCGCGGTTGGGGCCCCATCACGCGGATCGATCGCCGTGATGGTGTATCTGCTTTGAGGCCTTTTACTAAGCCCTCTTGGACCGCACATCTAATTTCCTACGTTGGGTGCCTCATCAGATCCATTCGGCGATGAGGAATGAGGGAACACCATCTTGTATGATGCAAGGTTAAGAGTAGGTAAGTTAAGAGAAGTAAATTTAAGAGAAGGTAAGTTCAGAGAAGCAAATTTAAGAGAAGGTAAGTTAAGAGTTGTTTTGTACATACAAGGTTAAGAGAATCAATATTGCTTATAAGACCAATCAATATTGTTCAAGAAAGTGCGATAATAAGAGCAAGATGTAAATTTCTTTGTGGTGCTCTCATAAATCAGGCAAGTTTGAAGATTTTGAATCTTCAATCACAGTCACAAATGGGCTAAACAATCAATTAAGCAAATATGGCCTTGAACCCTTACCACCTTATCCTGCACATTAAAGAATTGAAATCTTAGCCAAAATATACAACATGCAATCACAGATGGAATGGTATTATGTTTGAAGGGGTCATCCAACTAAATAAAAAGTTTAAACATTGCATAGTGTTATACTAGATCATAGAAGCCCATAGTGCTAAGACTATAGAAATAAAGTTTAATATATTTAGAACAAGTAGAAGGTTATGCCCTCAATATGGAAAGATAGAATGAAATAATAATGCAAAGATTACTCCTCCGATCTAATGATTAACATGCAAGGCCAAAGGCTAATATATGTTTTCAACTTTCATTGAGAATCAATGTCTACATTCGAATTTTGAAGCGATTTAAATTCAAAGTTAAAAATTAGTGTTGATTATATTAAATATGAATCAATACTTATTAGCATGCAAGTCTACCGGTTCAAGGTCAAACTCGCAAAATTAACAGTTATGATAATTACTGCACCCATTATCATCATCGAGCAACGAGAAGGCAACAAGGTGGAGTTTTCATGACATAAACAGAAAAGGTACAAAATGAAAAATAACTGGACTAAGATATTTTGTTTCAAGGTCACAACCAGGACGACAGATTTAAGACAATAGCAATCTCATGGTGGTCGTCTGCTTTGTTGAACAAATTTGCCAGTGATACCACTTCAATGATGTTTTATCACTTTATCTTTCCATAACAGCAAATTAAGCAACTTCAAGGATTTTAATGGCTGAACAACATCTTGAACAACATCAATTTAAGCCACTATACTAAATTGAACACAATAAGAAACGTCTATAAGATCCCATGATAGTAAGCACTGAAATCATTTTTAGTGAATCAAACCCATCTGGATAATAGGGCACACTTCAATTCATATGTCATACCATTAACATGAACATAAAGGCAATTGAATAAAGCATCAGAAGAAACTGAATGAAATGGTGCAAATTAGATTGGGTAAAAAGGAAGATGTGTGATGTACTAATATGGGACAATGTAACAAGCAGGTTCGTAGTATGTTCGGCCTTTATCGGTCTCTTTCGGTGCTAACTCAGGTCTGATGCCCATATCGACCAAGTCAAGCCGTGCGTTGATACCGTCCTTTGTTTTACCCTTAATGTTCAGTAAGAGACCAATCAAGCTATCACAGATATTCTTCTCTACGTGCATCACGTCGATACAGTGTCGAACTTCTAGGTGCTCCCAATAAGGTAGGTCCAAAAATGTTGATCTCTTCTTCCACATGCTCTTCTCACGGGTCCTCGATTTACGTCTCTTTCTAAGCGCAACATCCAAATTCTTAACCTTATCATGAATGTCTGTCCCGCTTAAAGGCTTTGGAGCTAAACCGTCTTTGGTCATGCCGTTGAATTGTTTCTTCATCTTGCGGTATGGGTGATTCCTCCAAAGGAACCTACGATGACGGCTCCTTTTGTACTCTGCCTCGACAAGTTAGCAAGGGCGGGATAATCATTTATGGTGCAGAACAACAGGCAGCGCAAAGTGAAGTACTCTCGTTTGTGAGCATCCTATACCTGCACCCCAGGAGCCCACAATGTGCTCAGATCTTTCACCAATGGTGCTAGGTACACATCAATATTGTTCCTACATTGCTTCGGGCCTTGGATGAGTATAGACATCAATATTTACTTCCGCTTCATAGACAACCAAGGAGGAAGGCTGTACACAAAGAGATTCACAGGCCATGTGCTATGACGGCTGCTCATGTTGCCGAAAGGATTCATTCCATCCGTACTCAATTCGAACCTTAAATTCCTTGGATCCACTGTGAATTCTTCAAACCTCCTATCGATGTTTCTCCACTGCGTGGAATCAGCAGGGCGCCTAATCATTCCATCGTTCTTACGCTCATCCGAGTGCCACCGAAGAAATTTGCCTCTTTTGGGTTCGCAAACAAACGCTTCAAATAGGAATTATAGACAGATACAATGCCACCTTAGCGGGAGGTCCTTTCTTCACCTCTATGCCCTCATCGTCATCATCCGATCTATCTTTACACTTGTACCAGGATGCGTTGCACACCGGACATACATGCAAGTTTGCATACTCTTTGCGGTAGAGGATACAATCGTTCGAACAGGCATGTATTCTTTCTACTTCTATTCCCAAGGGACAAAGAACTTTTTTGGCTTTGTAGGTGGTTGTTGGCAACTTGTTTCCCTCCGAAAGCATATCCGCTAACAGACCTAACAGCGCCGTGAAATTCTTGTTGAACCAACTGTTGCTTGCCTTTAATTTCAGCAGTTCCAGCACAGATGCAATCCAAGAACAAAGGTTTCTCCAAGTCATCCATCAAGACCTGGAATTTTATGTACTCCCGATCATCACGATTCCCTTCTGCATCCCATAGCATCTGATCCAGATTGTCATCGTGAAATCTATCCTTATCGAAAGCACAGTCGATATCATCCAGAGTATCATTGACTTCGTTGACGATATCTAAAGTATCATTGACTTTGTCGACGATAGTAGTACTACTTGGTCCCTGCATAATCTACTCTTCACCGTGACTGGTCCAACATGTATACCCCCTTTTGAAACCTCGTAGAATTAAGTGTGCTTCGATCTGCGTTGGGTTTCGAAACATCCTCATATTCTCGCAGTCAATACATGGTCAAGGCATAAATTCCACCCCTTTGTTCAACATATCTTCCTCTGCAGCTCTTTTAAAAGCGGAGACACCATTAATGTACTCGGCACTCGCACGATTCTCAGCGTACATCCAACTTCGGTCCATTTACACTACATATGTAACAATAGGTGTTAAATAATGAATTAAGTACACTAGGAGTGCACATGGGCACGTATGCTACATATAGGCTATATTTCAACTTGTCGATTGACTTATAGAGCTCCTAACATCAAAAAGAACAAATAGATATGTAAACATATGCATGTAAGCTACATTTAGACTCAGCATCTTCAATTTTCTCTTCACATGGCTGGCTACATCTTCAGTGTAATGCAATTAGAACCAATTACTAATTTAGCTCAAAAAGAACAAATGGATCTACACCAAGCTATATCAAAACCATCTTCAATTCCCTCTTTACCAAGCCAGATGTATACCTTCAATATAATGCTATTACAACCAATTATTAGCCTAGATCACCTTCCTTTAAGTAACTATCTACAAATTGAGTATAACACAATTAGAACCAATTACTACTTTACATCACAGAGAACAAATGGAGCTACACCAAGCTAGATCTAGAAACTAGCTTCATTTCCCTCTTTACCAAGCTAGATCTTAAATATAATACAAATTTGAACCAATTACTACTTTACATCACAGAGAACAAATAGAGCTACACCAAGCTAGATATATAAACTAGCTTCATTTCTCTCTTTACCAAGCTAGATCTTAAATATAATACAAATTTGAACCAATTACTACTTTACATCACAAAGAACAAATGGATCTACACCAAGCTAGATTTAGAAATCAACTTCATTTCCCTCTTTACCAAGCTAGATCTAAAATATAATACAAATTTGAAGCAATTACTAACCTTAGATGACCTAGAGCACAAGGATCTACAATTACACCTCTAAATCTATGGACTCTTTCCTCCTGATCGCCTCTCAATCGCAACCACCTCAAAAATATCTAGGAAACCCTAAAAATACAGAGGAGGTTGAGGCTCTGTTCTTATTTATCAGAATTGATCATCACAGACAGTTTATGAATAAAACCGTATGTGATATTGTCCTCATCACACACGGTTTTAGCCACAAACCGTCTGTGATGTTACTTTTTTCCAAAGCCTTTTTTACATAATTCACATGAAATGTCACAAGCGGTATTCTTGGATCAGTTGGTAACAGGCTTGGCTTGCGTACGTGAGGTGTACCGCTTAGTAAGTGACGCAGTGGATCGGGATAGGCGCGCGGTTCTGAGATAAAACCGTCTGTTAAAATTCTATTGTGAAGACCTTTCGTGTTCCAGGTGTTTCGTTTGCCCAACGAAGGTCGTAATTGCACTTCCGCAACGATTATATATAAGGTAGCGCTGGCGCCCAAAATACTCGATCGATCGCATTCCACATCGTGCTTGCCTCCGATGCCATGAGCAGCTCAAACTCCATCCCCTCCTCTGTCGGCTCCGCCACCCCATGTGGGACTCCACTACTGTCGCCTCCGATGCCGGCTTCGCCACCACCTTCGCCTCCACCGCCGACTTACCCTCCGCCACCGCCACCGTCTTCGCCTCCTTAGCCTTCGAAGCCCCTGCGGCAATGGCTGCGGTGCCACGACGCCCTATCAATGAATCCGCCGGCCGCGGCTTATGCGCTACACTGATGGTCTCCTCCGCTGGCCAGTACGTTGTCCGCCTCGAGCACCGCTCCCTCCGCCTCAAGTGTCGTCGGAAAGAAGTGTCCGCCTACAGCAATCTCCGACGACGATGATAGCTTCGACTCGTCGGCGGGCTATCGTGATGGCTGGGAGCTGGTGGATGACCCAGACAGAGCAAGTTCGAGCGACGACCCCGATGGCCGCAGCGACGACTCCAGCGACAACGAAGACCAGACTAGCTAAGCTTTCCCATCAAGAACTTTTGTAGGAAAATAGATCATCACAGACAGTTTGTGGATAAAACTATCTGTGATATTGCCCTCATCACAGACGGTTTTGGCCACAAACAGTCTGTGAAGTTCTCCCCATCATCACAGACGGTTTGTGGCTAAAAACATCTATGATGTCGCCCTCATCACAGACGGTTGTAGCCACAAACCGTATGTGATGTTATCTGCCTCATCGTAGACAGTTTGTGGCTAAAATCATCTGTGATGAGAGCGACATTACAGACAGTTTTAGCTACAAACCGTCTGCGATGTACCTGAGTTTCTTCCCAGACAGTTTTCGTAGAAAACAATCAGTGATGATGTGTCTAATATAACCCCTTTTGTAGTAGTGTATGCTTCATGATGCAAGCTTTCTGAGGAAGTGTTTACTCTTCTTCCGTTGCAGTATCTGCATGCAAGGCACTCTTTACTTTGTTAGCATGCGTTTCAGGATGGAAGTCGCTTTGGACTAACACGAGTAGCTGTAGTTGTTAATATAATTGCCATGTTGTCAGCTAGGCCTGACTAAATGATTTCACCATTGCTGCCAAATACTCGGATTAATGCTAGTACAAGTAATTGAGAATTGGAGACAATTAAGATGAAATTGTCATCACTGTCTTGTCAATTTCATTTGGAATGTTCCTTGGAAGATGTGTTCCATTTGGCTACACATTCTATGCATTCCAAATTGCGTATCCTGATTATGCATACCCCTCTGTCATGTCAATTACCCTCAGGGCTAAACATCGTCTGTCTGATTTCCTCTACTAGAGATCCGTTTTGTTGTGCATTAATACAAGACAAGTTAGGATGATGAATTATCCAATGCATCATGGTGACGATGCAAATTTATCTGGTCTGCTTGTGCCTTCTTTCTTGTAGCTTAGATAAGGGAATCCCACGCTTTTGTCTTGTTGATGGATAAGCCTAAGAACTAGCGTCGCCATTTATTCTTAGATTTATGTAGACAAGCGTTTGTCATGGAAATGCATAGATAGCACCGTACGCAGACAGAATTTGGGGCTGTCTTCTTTGCCTGTTACTGTGATGACATTCCGTACATAGATTTGCACTGGCACAATGTTACCATGCCTTTATGTTGATTTACATTATAATATCTCTAGAATTTGTGCAGTGACATCATTGAACACGCACTGCTGCTATCTCTCCAGCATAGCTCAAATAAGACAATCCTCGGTGTTGATGTGTATCAGGCCTTGGAGCCATCGTTCCCTCCTAGCCTCGACCCAAAGGTATTGGTCGCACTCAAAGGCCAGTCTTCTTTTAAGGCAACACCGAGACAATCATTGAAAATCCAAAAGCAATCATCGAACACAAAACCTGGCTATCTCTTACCAGGCCGGGCAGGATGGCTAACCAAGAAGCACCCAACGGCCGTGGAAACGCCGACGACATCGGCAACGCCGCCAAGGCGCACTTTGTGTTTGTTCCGTTGATGTACCAGGGGCACCTGATCCCGGCAGTCGACACCGCGCTGTTGCTGGCTTCCCACGGCGCGCTTGCCAGCATCGTCGTGACGCCGTCCAACACTGAGCGCATCCGCCCGACCATCGACTCTGCACGGCAGTCCGGACTGCCGGTCCGGCTTGTGGAGCTCCCTTTCGACTGTGCTGGGGCGGGCTTGCCTGACGGAGCCGACAACGTGGACAACATCCCACCAGGTCTCGAGATCAACTACTTCCGCGCCGTGGCGCTCCTCTGCGCGCCACTCGAACGACACCTCCGCGCGCACGCGCCGTACCCGACGTGCATCGTGTCGGACTTCTGCCACCCATGGACCATGGAGCTCGCGGCCAACCTCAAGGTCCCACGGCTCAGCTTCTTCAGCATGTGCACCTTCTGCCTCCTGTGCCAGCACAACGTCGAGCGGTACAACGCCTACGACGGCGTCGATGACTACAACGAGCCAGTCGTTGTGCCCGGCCTGGAGAAGAGAATCGAGGTGACGAGGGCTCAAGCGCCTGGATTTCTCCGGGCGCCCGGGTTTGAGAAGTTAGCCGACGACGTTGAGCTGGCGCGAGCTGAGGCCGACGGCGTTGTCACGAACACCTTCGTGGAGATGGAGCCGGAGTACGTCGCCGGCTACGCAGCGGCCAGGAAGATGAAGGTGTGGACTATAGGGCCGGTGTCGCTCTACCACCAGCACACCGCGACGTTGGCAGCAAGAGGGAACACCACCGCCATCGACGCCGACGAGTGCCTCCGGTGGCTCGACGGCAAGGAGCCCAATTCCGTCGTCTACGTCAGCTTCGGGAGCATCGTGCATGCGGATCCAAAGCAGGTCGTGGAGCTCGGGCTCGGGCTCGAGGCGTCTGGGCACCCGTTCATCTGGGTTCTCAAGAAAGCCGACCAGTACGGCGAGACGATACGCGAGTTCCTGCAGGACCTCGAGGCGCGCGTCGCGGGGCGCAGCCTGCTAATCAGGGGGTGGGCACCCCAAGTGCTGATCCTGTTCCACGCAGCCGTGGGCGGCTTCGTGACGCACTGCGGGTGGAACTCGACGCTAGAGGCGATTACGGCCGGGCTGCCGGTGGTGACATGGCCGCACTTCTCGGACCAGTTCTTGAACGAGAAGATGGCCGTGGACGTGCTGGGGATCGGCGTGAGTGTTGGCGTCAAGGAGCCGTTGGTGTTCCAGGTGGAGAAAAAAGAGATCGTAGTGGGGAGAGAGTTGGTGGAGAAGGCGGTGAGGAGCATCATGGACGGAGGATATGAGGGGGAGGAGAGGAGGAGGAGGGCACGGGCGCTTGCCGAGAAGGCGACGGCGGCCGTGCAGGAGGGCGGGTCTTCGCATGCCAACCTGTTGGATTTGATCAAGAGTTTCGAGGTGGACACGTGGGCGGCGGCACCACTGCGTGAGCTTCATAGCTAAAATAAAAAAAGCCATTTCTTGCAACTTTTTTATCCACTCTACTTTAATAAAACTAGCGTATTTACTCGTGCAACTACTAGGCTAAATATTATGATACAGTTATATTTGATATACAACTTTACTTCTTATAATTGAAATATACAATTGTATTTGTTATATAACTATAATATTTATATATGATTTAATTTGTACCGTTATATTCCGCCCTATCAAAATAAATGATGAAAAATATTCTCTTTTCTTTTGATTAATGTGAGAATTTTTAATATTTTTGTAGGATTATTGTGAGATTTTTTTATCCTTAAAATGAAGAACGTGCCTTGAATTGCACGAGTTATTTTTATTTATATAGATGACTCGCACGTTCAGAAAAAATAACAACTAAAAAATGCAGAATGTCAGCTGAGCCCAAAAATCTTCTATGCTTGATGAAACTCCGTGTGTTGTTGCGAGCACAATAGCATAACAGCACAACAATGATTAGCAGCAAGGACGTACAATATATTTTCTTCTCAACCGAAGACAGATCGTGTGAATAGCAAGAAAAGAACTAATGTTATTTGAAAGTCCACGTAATAATCTGAACTTTGATCGAAAGGCGATCATATTTTCATGGCTATTGCCCTATTCTCTCTTCCTCTCTAATTCGATTTAGAAGAGAACACTACTACAGAACTGGGCATCACAACCGACCTATTAGAAGCGGTTTGGTGCGAACCGCCAGATCTTCGCACTAAGCGGTTCGTTGTCAGCGGTTCGAGAGGCGAGAGCGGTTTGAGACACGAATCCACGAAGGTTGCGTTCTAGAAGCGGTCCTTTTCTCAAACCTATTAGAAGCGGTTTGAGAAAAGGATCGCTTCTAGAACGCAACCTTCAGAAGCGGTTCGTGTCTCAAACCGCTTCTGGAAGCCCTCCCGCGCAGCGCATTTAAACCCTTCTTCCTCCATACGCCAGCAGAGGTACGAATACGATCGAACAGAGAAGGCCGACCAAGCGCTGTTCTTGGGGAGGTGCTGTCCAAATTTTTAATTGGAGGTGATTAGCTCCAAATTAAGTGTTTCAAAGTTAGTAACATCATGTGAACATTCTTCTCACCTAGATATTGCTATTTTTTTCAATGGATGTGGAGAAATCTTGAACTTTTTAAGCATTATCGAAAATTTGTTTCTCGTGCTTTGTTTTTGTTGTTGTATGAAGATGTAGGGTGGAGATCTAGTTCAAAATATGACATTACAAGGTAAAGGTGATTGGAAGCTTTAGATCTAGGTGGTTGTTAGCTTTAGAATCTTAAATATCACAATATTGGGAGAGATCTAGGTACAACATTACAAGGAAGTAATTATTGGTGTATGAAATAAAATAGAAAAACGTAGAAGGATAAAAATAATTACAAAGGTAGGAAGGGATACAAAATAATTAGAAAGGTAGGTCTTTAATTGATGACGGTGTAGGTGGAGCTTTTTTGTTGGGTTTAAATGTTACGTAAATTTAATTTAGGTTATAATTTTTCTAACGGATTTGTTATAATTTTTAATGAAATTATAACTTGGTATAGATGAATCGGCAATGGATGTACAATGCGGACCGTCGCCGAGAGAGTTCATTGATGGCGTGTGCTTTTCTCGATGCGCCGTTGCATTCTTGCCTCCAGTGACTTCATATATTGTCCGTGTGTAGATTGCAAGAACGAGAAGGAGCACTCCCAATGATGGCAAGTTATGAACCACTTGATCATGAGAGGTTTCATGCCAAACTATACCGTTGGACCAACCATGGCGGTTGAGGTGATTAGCCAAGAAGACGATGAAGAAGAAGAGGAAGAGGAAGATGGATTCAACAGTATTCCGGACGACATGCACATCTGCTCCGTGGAAGAAACACTTGGTAACTTTGGTGATGATGAGCTAGACCGGATGTCGCGTGATTGAGAGGGAGACTACATGATGAAAGACAGTTCGAGAAGTTCCAGCGCATGTTAGAGGACCACATAACTCCTTTGTACCCAAACTGTAAGGGGGCCACAAAAAGTCGCTGCACCACATCGAACTCATGCAATGGAAGGCTAGAAATGGTGTGTCGATAAGGGATTCGATGAGATGTTATCACTGTAAAGAAGTTGCTTCCGTAAGATAACACTCGCCCGAATCTACGATGAAGCCAAGCAAGTCGTCCGCATCCTTTGGGATTGGAAGTACTGTAAGATACGGATGTCCTAATGATTGTATCTCGATCGTAATGAGTATGCCGATTTGAATGTTTGTCGGTGTGCAGAGAATCACGGTATAAGGTGAAGCGTGACGATCCAGTGAAATAGATGGGGAGCGTAAGAAGAAGAGACCTCCAACTAAAGTGTTGTGGTATTTCCCGTGATCCCCGATTGAAACGTATGTTTGCTAACAAAGCGCATGCCCGGATGATGCGTTGGCACAAAGAAGAGCGTAAAGACGACGGGATTCTTAGACACCCGCAGATGGCTCACGGTGAAGGAAAGTCGACCGACGCACGGACTTCGCAGATGAGGTGAGAAACATAAGGTTTGGGTTGAGTACCGATGGGATGAATCCTTTCGAGAATTGAGCGCACCATAGCACCGCCCGTTACACTATGTATCTATAACATTCCTCTATGGTCATGCATGAAGCTAAAGTACATCATGATGCCGTTGTTGATCCAAGGCCCTAAGCAACCCGGAAATAACATCGATGTCTACCTGAAACCATTGGTTGAAGATCTTGTGACGTTGTGGGACGATGGTGCAAGGGTATGGGATGAGTACAAAAGGGAGTATTTCACCCTACGTGTATTGTTATTTGTAACAATCAACGACTGGCCTACTCTCGATAACCTGTCCGGCCTAACTATCAAAGGATATAGAGCACGATCCAAAGGCTTAGATGAAATGACGGCATGTACCTGAAAAACTCTCAAAAGGTTGTGTACATGGGTCACCGTAGGTTTCTTCGTACGAGTCACCCGTTGCGGAAGGAAGGCAGGAAATTTAACGGGCAACCAGACCTTCGTGCAAGGCCTCAGCATCGTAGTGGGCCACGTGTGTTTGCTATGGTAAAGGATTAAAGTAGTATTTGGAAAGGGTCCCGAAGCAAACATGTGCGTAATGAGGATGGTCATGCACCCATGTGGAAGAAGAAGTCAATATTTTGGGACTTGCCTTATTGGGAAGTTAAGGAGGTTCGTCACTCACTTGACTTCATGCACATCACGAAGAATGTCCGCTTGAACTCGCTAGGCTACATAGATATGTACGGAAAATCGAAAGATACACCGCAAGCTCTAAGGACCTTAAACTCTTGGAACCGAGGAACGACCTACATCCCGAAAAGAGAGAAAGGACAACATTACTTACATCCCGCGAGCTACACTCTAAGCAAAGAAGAGAAAAAGCGTGATAGAGTTCTGAACAGTGTGAAGGTCCTTCCGATACTCCTCGAATGTAAAGAGACTCGTAAACACGAAAGAGAATAAAATCGTATACATAAAATCCCATGACTGCCTTGTGTTAATGACACGCTTGCTCCTGAGTCGTGTGAGAGGCATACCGCCCGAGTGGGTACGAGGGACAATCACAAAGCGTGTTCTTTTTCAACGCGATTTCACGAAGGTCATCGACCCGGATAAACTAAGTAAGTCGCAGGATGACGTGGTACAAAGTTTGGTTAGTCTTGAGATGATCTTTCCTCTTGCATTCTTTGATATTATGGTTCATCTCACTATTCACCTTGTCAAAGAGATAGGTATCCTTGGACTGTATCTACACAACATGTTCCCTTCGAGAGGTACATGAGTGTGCTAAAGTAGTATGTTCAGAACCGTTCTCGTCCGAAGGATGCATTGCCGAGGGTTGTGGGACAGAGGAGGTGATTGAGTTTTGTGTGGATTACATTAATGATCTAAACCCGATCAAGGTCCCTATATCACGCCATGAGGGAGGCTACGGGAAAAGGGACACTAGGAAGGAAAGCAATTGCATGCAATGATCTTCTTACATTTAAGCAAGCATATTTCACGGTTTTGAAACAATCAACTATAGTGGCCCCGTATGTCCTTGAGCACAAGAGTATTCTACGCGCGATTTCCGGGAGGTCTCGAGGATTGATAACATCAAGCACATGGATTCTTTGGGCGCTTGGTTACAAAAGTACATCCTTTTGAAAGGGTCGGACAATGAACAGTTATAACGCTTGGCTCGGGACCATCTAGTGAAATCGTGACATTCATGGGGTACGAGATAAATGGTTACACATTTTACACCAGATCGCAGGATAACAAGAGCACCAACCAAAATAGCGGTGTCCGTATAGACGCCAAAGACAACAAAGGCAAGGTGGATACATATTATGGTTTCATAGAAGAGATATGGGAGCTTGACTATGGACCTTTGAAGGTCCCTCTATTTAAGTGCCAACGGGTCAAACTGACTTCAAGCGACGTGAAGGTCAACAAATACGGTATGACAATCGTGGACCTCACGCAAGTCGGCTATAGGCGCGAACCGTTCGTCCTCGCGAACGATGTGAGACAGGTCTTCTACGTAATGGACATGTCAAGCAAACCTAAGAAGCATAAGGACAAGCAGAAAGATTGTAGTACTAAGCCAAAGCGACACGTGGTTCTACAAGGCAAACGAAGGATTGTTGGAGTTGAGGACGTCCATGCACGAGGAAGAGTATAGTCGGTTCGACGAGATCCTCCTTTCGTTGTGGATGTCGACATAAACCTCCTCAATGACACAGACGTGGATACTCCTTTCATACGTCGCGATCATAATGAAGGAACACTTGTAAAGACAAAGTATGTTAGTACTTAAGATGTACCCCTACTGTATGAACTATGTATATGTAAGTCTTTTACAGTATGAAGTGTTTATTTGGAATGAATGTAAAGTGCCAAAATTCTGGAATGAAACTAAAGTGCTCAAAGCTTTTTGAAAAAATTATGGAATGAAAGTAAAGTTCTAAAAGCTTTTTAAAAATTCTCGAATGAAAATTATGAAATGAAATCAAGTGCAAAAATTTTTTCAAAAATTATAGAATGAAACTAAATTGCTAAAAGCATTTTTAAAAATTATGAAATGGAATCAAGTACTAAAAGCATTTTTTAAAATTATGAAATGAAACCAGATTGCTAAAAGCATTTTTTAAAAATTATGAAATGAAACTGAATTGCTAAAAGCATTTTTTAAAAATTCTGAAATGAAACTGAATTGCTAAAAGCATTTTTTAAAAATTATGAAATGAAACTGAAGTGCAAAAAGCTTTTTCAAAAAATTATAGAATGAAACTAAATTGCTAAAAGCATTTTTTAAAAATTATGAAATGAAACTGAAGTGCTAAAAGCATTTTTTAAAAATTATGAAATGAAACTGAATTGCTAAAAGCATTTTTTAAAAATTATGAAATGAAACTGAAGTGCTAAAAGCATTTTTTAAAAATTATGAAATGAAACTGTAGTGCTAAAATCACTTTTTAAAAATTATAAAATTAAACTGAAGCGGTTTGAGAAAAGAACCACTTCTAGAGTGAAACATTCAGAAACGGTTTGAGACAAGAACCGCTTCTAGAACGCAACATTCAGAAGCAGTTTTAGAAAAGAACCGCTTTTAGAGCACAAGATTCAGAAACGGTTAGTAATACCAACCGCTTGTAGAAGTCATCCCTCTACAAGTGGGTTGATCTAAATTCGCTTGTAGAGACATTCTACAAGCGGATTGTTCTACGAACCGCTTGTAGAAGTCATCCCTCTACAAGAGGTTGTTCTAAAACCGCTTGTAGAGATATTCTACAAGCGGTTGGTTATTAGAACTGCTTGTAAAAGTGCTCCTCAGATAAATTTGAAACGCCCGCCCTTTCTCACACCAAATTTTCTAAGTCCCGCCGAGACCCCCGCCGGCAGAACTCTGTGTCTCGGCCGCCATTGTCTTCGCCTCCGTCCGCACCATGCGCCTCGTCCTCGTCGACGCCAGAGGCCTCTCCACCACCTCGCCGACGCCTATTCGCCACCTCGCGCGCCCGATCGTCCCGTAGCGTGCCCTCGTCTCGCCGTCACTCCACCCGGCCCGCCGGCGCCTTCTCCGCCACCCCGCCGACGCCTACTCTGCCTCCAAAGCGCCGCCACACCGCCATCCACCCAGGAGGACCGAGGTATATGTGCGCACGCGTCGTCCTCCCTCTCTAATTTGGCTGCCCAACACATGTTCAGTGAAATGCCCACAAGTTAATTTTGTCAAAATTGTTGCGGTGGATAACAACTTACGACATGTGAAGACTGCATATTGGCCTGCTGACATGTACGACATGTGAGCACAAATAAATATCCGCAAATGTATAGGTTAATTGTATCTTTTTTTACTTGGAGTATTCCAAAGTTATCGTATAAAAAAAACAGACTAACTTCACCTAGAATTCAACAACCTAAAAATCATCTAAGTGACAAAGGTAAACAACTGAGTGACAAAGGCATAGAACAATTAGCCTAAAAGCTAGAAATTAAGATTCAACGAAGTTTAGGTCATGAGCACTAAGATCCAAAGTAGTTTAGGTAATGAGCACTAAGATCCAAATTTATGTAATAATATGCTTGTGTTGTAATATGTAATATGGTTGTTTCAAAGTAATATGATATTTATGTCAACATTTTTTCGGAATTAGGATAGATGGCGCAACCAGGACGTCGTGACCCTACTTTCGATGAGGAGAACAGTTCTGTTGGACTCCATCGTACCGGGTACCATCGAAGGTGATGCTAACGCGCCGCCACCGGGCTAATGGTGGTTTCGTGAGGCCGTTGAGGCCTGCGGTGATGAAGCCATTGATGCGGAGCGGCCGAGTCCGATAACACCGGTTCCGCCAGATGAGGTACTGACTGTAAGAATATAATCCCGTGAGACATGTTAATTAATCGCAATTCATTAATATAATAC
Organism: Otatea glauca; assembly: GCA_036346275.1. NCBI lineage: Eukaryota > Viridiplantae > Streptophyta > Magnoliopsida > Poales > Poaceae > Otatea > Otatea glauca. Next base: position 121,677 of record JAYEVK010000158.1, read on the forward strand.
ACTCGACACGCTTGTACATATGTTTATGTATTTTAAGCCCGTGCATCGAGCAACCAATCCAAGCATCGGGACCTAACAAGAAGCCGCCCACAAAGCACGTGTTTACCGACGTTAACAACGAAGGATGCGGTTGCTGTTCTCTTTTAGCGGTTGGGCGCATAACAACGCTATGCGGTTACCACGTGAGGGATCACGTCCCAATTAGCATCGAAAATGAGCCAAGTTCCTCAAGCTACCAAGGATGCGCTCTGGCAAGATATTAAGGAAAATTTCACATTTCTCAAGGGTCCAAGACAAGGCCAAGAAATTCACTTTGAAGAAGATGGCAACAACTCGAAGACGTCTCTCACCGCAAGTATGTGCAGAAGGAGAAAGACCCGACTTCAACCAATTTCCTAAGTTGGCGGATCACCGAAAGCATTCGAGGAGTTCAAGCCACACCGGTGAAGGCTAGCCACGAGTCGGAAGAACAAGGCCAATTCACGGATGAAGAAATACCACCACCATCTTGGCACCGTGGTTACATCAAGGCTGTACCAAAATGGGAGAAGCGGGAAGAAGAATTAATGGCGAAGGACGCCACATCGGCTACCGCTCTCAGGAAGCAGCGCTGCGCAATTGGTTCATGGGTCATGGGGAGCCTTTGGATGACGGCAGTTTGGTGATGGTACCAGAGTACAAGAGGTGGCCAAAGGATTGTACAAGGCCGTTGAGCGTCTCAGTGTGTACATTGGTGCCGACGGGGAGAATGACGAGCTAACACATGCCCTTGAAAACCCCGAGCACCTGTGACGGACACGAGGTATGGGCAAGCTAACGCCGTGGAAGTATGGTTTCGCTAAGGATGCACATACGCACGAGGCGGCATAGAAGCAAATCAAGAGAATCACGTAAAGTGTACCAATTGGAACAAGAGCTCGAGCAACCCGTGCTAGCATCGGCGATATAGTTGCGCAACAAGTACAAATTGCCCTCGGCAAGCTTCAAGGACTAGGTCCGAGCAATCAACCGACGCCGTGATCGCCCTCCGCAAGCGGCGAAGTAGCTCTGGCCCACCGGCCCCAGGCGGACACCTTGCTATCCCGTTATCCGTGGATGACATAAGGGTTCGCCGCCGGTGTGAGCTACACGCTGATGCGCGTAACCTCTCCATCAAGGTGGCTTACGACATGGCATATCCGGAGCTGGTGGGCGGATGTTCCATCGCAACGAGATACCCCGGTTACTCAAAGGTCGCAGTGGAGGAGGTGCCGAGCGGATTTGAAGAACTTCACCGATATTGCTTTGGAGGCGACGACGTGACCAAGCTTGGACAGCCCTCCACAATATCATCCTTTGGCATAAGCGGTACATCATATTTTCGTTTGCTATGGACGCGTCATCTCCACCACGGCAACCCATGCCTCCTCCAACATCACCGCCACGCAATGCCTCGCCAAGAAAAGCAGCGAAGCCCTACTCCACCACCAGCAGCCTCTGTGTCTCCACCCGCTCCACGCAGAAGCCCTACACCACCAGCATCTCAAACAAAAAAGAACCCCCCAAGGAAAACCACGCCTCCACCATCTCCTCCGAGGAAGAAGCTCGATAACAGAATTAAGGCTTCCCCACCTGCTCCCAAGAAGGCGGAGTCCAGCCGATCAACCAAGGTAAAGGAACCTCCAAAGAGGGCATATGATATGAATAAGGAGGAGAATGACGCGGTCACTAAAGCAGAAGTGGCTGCACACTTCGCCAAAAAGAAGGTAGAGCCAAAGGTACCAACTGATCCAAAAGTGGCGGAACACTTCGCGACATGCCGTGCAAAGCCGCTACCTGTGCCATCCAACTATGAACGGACAATAATTAAGGCTACACAGAAGAATAAACGTGGTCAGGCGACGGCGGCAAAGAAGAAGAAGAGAGACCAAGATCAGGAGAACCTCGAGAGGTTTTTGAAGGAGGCAGGACTCAATTCCACAGCTGCAACTCTTGGATTAACAGATGATATCCCAATGGCAACAAAGGTCAGATGGCAATTTCAGTTGGGCCGGGAGCTGATTGACCCAAATAAGATAAAGGATCTGCCAACCAAGATGCGGCAATTTCACGAATGGTACATGACAGAGTCCGCTCAAGGAAGAACGATGTTCCCCCTCCATTTCAAAGAAGATGATTTTTATCGCGGGGACAACAACATATGGCTCGAATTTGACGACTATACAATATTTACCATGCCGACTCCATCAACGTGTCTCTCATGAGCTGCTGGTGCCTGTAAGTGTCAAGCTCATACCTTTACCATGTGCTTCCTCGTACAATAAAATTGCAACTCTTAAACTTATACCTTTCTATGTAGAATGGAGATACAACGATGTAGAAAAGAGAATATCTTCAACGTGGGCTTCATCGACCCAGAGATTGTTAACGAGTTCATCTTTGGATACAACCGAAAGGATGTTGAAGATTACATTCTCGATGCATTCTTGGGACAGCACTACAAACCGTACATACTTCTGCCCTTCAACTTCGAGTACGTATATATACAACCTCTCGTTCTTATATTTTCCAAGGCATTTATAATACTACTAGCTAGTTACATATATGTTGCAATACATGAATAGGTTTCACTGGATCCTTCTTGTCATCAAGCTTGATAGCAGCCAGATCATTGTTCAAGACTCAAAAAGGACTCCGGTGAAAAAATATCAATTTATCATTGACACCCTAAACAGGTATATAGCACATATATATACGATAGTTTTCCTTATTATATATATTGAAATACCTTGCTAATTCCAACTCTGATAATTACCATTCATACTAACGCATCACACAGGGCATTCGCACGGTTTCGAAAGAAGCAACAAGGAGATTTCGAGAACGAATTTGATGTACAATTAAGCACTCGAGTACGATAAAGAATATTAATATGCCGTAACAGTTTTTCATCCCAATAATCGTGTTCTTTCAAATTTCATCGCAGTTCTACAACAGACGGGTGGAAACAACTTATGTGGCTATTATGTGTGCCACTATATGCAAAGTATTACCCACGGTGATGTGCCGACAACCAACGCCATGTAGTATGCACATGTCAATTTCTTAGTACTTACACTTTAATAATTACATGTCCAGAGATTTATTTACCTCCGCTTTGTCACCCAACGTCGATGTGCAAGGCGTGATCCGCCACACGGGTTGCAAAGAATCCAAGAACAACTCATCGGCTTTATTGTCGATCGAGATTGTATCCACCAAAGCGAGTTCCACGCAAAAGGTTGGAGAGATTGTCTCAAATAAGGACAGTGAACTGACATCAACGTCGACCAAGGGCACAAAGAGCGACGACGCAAGAAATGAGCTCAAGATTCGCCCTTTTATTCTTTGAAACTTGTAAAAGTGGCTTATTATTTCATGTGTTCATCAACTTGTTCATTTTTAGTCTCGTAATTATCCAATGAATACTCATGACTAATATATATATATTTAAGTATGTCAAAAAACTCATGAAGTTCTATTTATTTTAATTGTCAAAATCTATATCAAAAACCCTCTCAAAACATATTCTATATTGAATATAATCAAAACGCTATGTCGTCAGACTCTTCACAAGCGGTTGGTAACTCCAACCGCTTGTGGAGAGCTTTCCACAAGCGGTTCGTAACACCAACCGCTTTTGAGAGAATCACTCACAAGCGGTTAGTAACACCAACCGCTTAGGGAAATGTCGAACCACAAGCGGTTGGAACCGCTGTGATACCCGACGGGTATCACTCATGATTGCTTAGCGCCGTTCTAAAACCGCTTTGGAAAGCGGTTTCGAACCGCTTGTGCATGCCCGATCCGCAGTAGTGGAAGCTTTTGTGAGTCCACGTGTCCTTCACCTAAACTTATCCAGCGTATCATACTATATAGCAAAATCACTAGGTCAAGGTATAATTTGAACTGAATTGCACAGTTCGAGAAGTTAAATGTCTAGTTTCATAGTTTAGAGTGTTGACGAACTTTCAAGTAAAATTTGAGATGTTATATGGACTTCTTCTATGTTATTTTGTCTGATGTCTAGGGCAAGAAAAAATAATTAATATGAGCCGATGTATTGATTCCAGCGTTGGAATGCGCACTAGAAAGCATTTTAAGGGCAGGTACAATAAGACCACCTTAGTTTACTATTAACATATACACATCAGTTTTATCCTATGTGAAAGAGTGAGAAAAGAGGAGAGAGAAAAGGACTAGCTCTTATTTAGTAGCTAGCATCGCATGAGAAATAACATGCTATAGCCAACCAAGAGCCCGTGTTGGAGTCGGCGCGAGCGACTGTTAGTATTTTGCTAATAGCCACAAAAATGAAGTTAGTGTTGAATGCCTAAATTAAATGCTTCAGTGTTTCTCTAGAAGCAACTTTTAAAGATAGTTATTATACAAGCTGATTTTATTGCTTACTCTAGATGACATGAAAGAGAGATGAAGTAAACAGGAGACTTTATTATTGTACCTACTCTAATTGAACCTAGAGACTTGTCCATGTGAATGAAGTAGCTAATGAATTCCACAACTAAAATTCATTCGTTTGTATGCAGCTACTACGCGAAGTAAAACCAAATGAAGGCATTGTTATACATTAATCAGCCATAGCTCCATCCAGGGTTAACAAAATCGTCAATTTTCGAATGAAAACCGCGAAAATCGGGCTTATCGAGCCGGCTCGGCTTCAGAAACCGGTCAGCAAACCGGCTCAATTCAAATTCAAATTCAAAAACTTGAAAAATGTGCAAAAATTTATCCTAAAATTTTCTAAAATTAGTATTAATATCTTTGTAATATCTGGGATGAAAATTTCGTAAAAAAACTGAATTTAGGAGACATATTTGAGTCAAAGCCAAAAATACGAAATTGAAAAGGCAATTAAAAAAAGACAAAACGGTAACAGGCCAAAGCCCACAGTACAAGCCCAACTAGCCCGGTCCAGCCTTTTAACGAAACACAAGGGTTTTAAGGCTGCAACTAGCCGTTCTGACCACATTATTGCGCTAAACACTCAATTCCCTAGCCTCCCTTCCAGACCGACACAGCACCGGCTAGATCTAGCCACTGCCTGCGAGAAAATCGTCACTGGGGGCTCAATAATCGAGCAGCTTTGGTCGAAAATCAGGCGATCCAAAGGAGAAGTCAACACTGCCATAGCCGCGACGATTATCGATAGAAATCATTGGTTTTCATAAAAAAAACCGAGTGATTTTCGGTACTTTTCTCCAATTTTCAACTATTTGTGATGAATGGCAGTTGATTGTATTTCATTAGCATGTGTGTCGGCGTTTCGAGCACCGGCGAGTGAATTTTTAAGTCTAAGGGGCCGCGCGTTCTCTCTCCTTGAATGGTTAGACTCAGGAGTCCAAGATGTATACTGGTTCGTGCCGAATGTCCCTACTCCAGTTCGTGTGGTGGTTCTATATTGCTTCGGGTGCAGATGAGTGCACGGTTTTTACAAGCAGGAGCTGAGAGCTCGAACAGGTGAGGGTAAAAACAACCTATTTGTGAAGACCGAGAGGAGGCCGTCCAGCTCAATGTCCCCTCTCCCAGAGGATCCTGCCTCCCTTTATATAGCCGGAGGGGGCAGGTTACATGGGAAGTTGGGAGAGGAAAGGATGAGGTGATCTATGCTAGGAGCTCTGGCCCTTCGTCCTAGCGATTGGTCAGCGTCCGCTTCCCACCACGCCGGGTTGGTGGGCTCACTGAGCAGAGAAGTTTGCCGTTTCATCGGGAAATAGCGACCGCCTCCGCAGTTCTGCCATTGGCGCCGACGCTGCTCTCGGGAGGGAGCGCGTCTTCACGCCGTGCTTGTCCGGACGATGAGACCAGGGACTTGACTTCTATGAACCTCCTCGCCACTCTGGAGGGCCACCGCCTCGCATAGTCATTCTCGAGCCATCGGTCCGGAAGGGCACGTGGCTAATGGTCATGCGAGGCTCGACACTTGGCCTCGGCGAGATCGCCTCGCTTGGTGGGCTCGTGGAGTCCGACCGTGGTCGGGTCTGACGCCTATTAGTCGGGACGAGCTGGGGCAGCTCGTTAGGTCGGGTCGATCGTCCTTTGTATCCGCGTGGGCCTGGTCGAGCTGGCTTGGGACAGCCTGCTCGCTACCCGGCCGTTGGGGTATCCGTGGTACAAGTACTCGTCAATAGCCCCCGAACCCTCGAGCGAGTTCGTTAGATACGGTCGGGGGTTTAGCTTGGTCGGCAAAACATTGTCGAGTGCGGCGACCGGACTTGGTCGGCCGATCCGACTGACCTGGTCGGTTGGTTCCAGCCTGGTGTGCTCGAGTTTATCCGGCAGCTGCAGGAGAACTGGGCGAGGGTATCTCTGCCGCCGAAAGCCATTAATTACTTCGTTGCACGTGTTGCGCATGGTTTGGCACGTCTTGACCATACGACTTCCCGGCCACCTCGGAATCCGACGAAGGCCGCTTCGTCTTCCCGCGTTTGCATTTACTCGGAACTGTTTGACCTCCCTTCATTTGGGTATATAAGGATATCACCGCCGCTTGAACGGTTGTCCCAGGCCGTAATCCTCCTTTGCAACCTCTCGATGGCTTCGCCGTGATCCGCCGTTTTAGCTTTGGTGATGATGATGAGGCGGAGGAGGAGGATCCTTGGCCGAGCATGGGCAAATCACGATCGGGCGATGGCCGAACTCGCGTGAGGAGGAGGCGTGGCTCACGACATCGCTCGGCCGCCGACGACCGCCGAGGTCGTTTACCGGCTAGCCAAGGCGGGCCCTCATCGAAGTAGTAGGCGTGCGTGGCGGCGTAGACCTTAGGTTCCTACATAGCATTGTGTAATGTACCAACCGGGGTCTATAATAAAATTTTTCTTTCTTTTGATCGGCGACCGCTGCGATGACTTCGCTTAGGTGCTTTCCCGCACTACTCAAGCCTCCAAGGGTCGATGAGTTGGTACGCGGGCCGCTTCTCTTAAGCACGGTATCCAGATGCCTTATGCGCCGCCTTGGTTGGCCGAGCGCGCCGAGCTGAGCGAGGCCTTGGTCGGCCGCAAGCATGACCGATGCTCTCGAGGTTCCGTGTCGAGTGCTCGCTTTACGTCGTGATTTGACGCGCGCTCGTTTTTTGTCGTAGCTGGACATGTGCTCGTTTACGTCGAGCCGACGCATCCTTGGTCGCCGGATGACCGGATGCTTCGGGAGGTTCTCGTGTCTCGCGCGCTCGCTTAACGTCAGAGCCGGACACGGCCTTGGCCTGCGCGACGACCGGATGCCTCGG
>JAYEVK010000392.1:0-126990 GCA_036346275.1 Otatea glauca
GTCTAGCTACGGCGTTAAATGAGCGCCAGGTACCAAAACCTCACGAAGAGGCATCCGGTCGTCCTGCCGAGCCAAGGTGCGATCTAGCTACGACGTTAAACGAGCACTTGGCATCCGGTCGTCCCTACCGACCAAGGCACGGTCTAGCTACGACGTTAAACGAGCACTTGGGTACCGAACCTCGCGAAGAGGCATCCGGTCGTCCCTACCACCAAAGATGCGGTCTAGCTACGGCGTTAAGCGAGCACTTGGGTACGAACCTCGCGAAGAGGCATCCGGTCGTCCACTCGCCGAGAGGCACCGTCTAGCGTGCACTCGAACACCCCTAAACAAGCATTCATGAGTTCGCACATCCATTGCTCGCCTGGAAAGAAGCGATCACTGGCGATTGCGATTCTCGAGGACCGAGTTAAGGAACAACGAAGCAAGCTCATCGCAAAGATATTTATAAAGGAAAGGAGATTTACGTTATAGGCCAACGAGCTCAAACTTCACACAATGCTACATGGCGCGGCCGAGTCCAAAAGCTACAGCGAGCTACAAGATATGGTGGAGCTATTTCAGCACCAAGTATCATATCTTGAGCATCAATGCGGCGTCGGTGCACTCATTGTGGCGACTCACTTCTGAGTTTAGCGAAGCCGCCGCCTTCATGCGCGACTACAATCAGCGCATCGGTTTCGCCACGTCGCCGCGACTAGCCGGCCGACGCTCGCGCCATCGCCCGCTTACCACCTTGAGCCTCGGGCGGCCTCGGCGGCGGCGTCAGCGGCGGTGGCATCACAGACTCGACTTCTTCCTCCTCACTGAGCTCACCATCGCTGGTCGCTTTTAAAGCTTCGGTCGGAGGATCTTCTTCTTCCTGCGACATCACCGCCGGTGAAGATCAATGGGTGCCTCGAAGACATTTGAGGATTAAAAAGAGGACTACGGCTTAGGGTCAATCGTTCAAACGAGCGGAGCGCCCTTATATACCAGACGAAGGAGATCGAGCGTCTCCAAAATAAATGCAAGCGAGGAAAACGAGCGCCCTCCACGGAGCCCGGCGGCCAAGAAGACATGCGGCCAAGGCGCGCCAAGCCATCGCGCGGTGCACTGGCGAAAGCGATTAAAAGCTCGGCGGTTCGAATGCCCGGCTAGCCTCGGGCGGCCCGCCGGACGCGTTAGGGCACACACAGAAACGAAACCGGTGAAGCCCGGTCGGTCGGACGGACTAATCGGGCCCGGTCACGATTCGCAACCAAGTTCAACCCCAACCGTATCGGCGAACTTCGCTCGGGGTTGGGGCTCTTGGCGAATACTCATACCGAGGGCACCAGCGACCCGAGAATGATAAGCGAGCGCCTCAAGCCCGGCTCCGACCTAACAAGCGGCACCGGCCTGTGCCGACCAAAGGATCGTGGGACTACGAAGGATGCCCTCGGCCGATCAGGCGAGCATCTCGACCAAGTAGGGCTCCGGACCCCGCGCGTGGTCGAGATCGCCGACTCCGACCAAACCAAGGCAACCTACGCCCGGGCTGCGTGTCGGAGCCTTCACCGGCTGACAACCACGTGCCCCACGGACGGGGTCAATCGAAGTGACTGTACGAGAGCAGGTGGCTCTTTCCCCAGATGGCATAATGGCTGCTGAAGTCAAGCTTCCGGTCCCATCACCGATCCACGAACAATCTGAAGGCACGCGCTCCCTCGGCGGCACCAGCGTCATACTGCTGCGACGCCCGGCCTCGTCGAGGCTCACGAGGCATGTGCGCCATTTCCGACGGAGTAATGCTAACCGCCTGCCAAGGACTACCGACCCGGCATGGGCAAGGCGGGCGATGACCAATCACTAGAGCGAAGGGTGAGCTCTTAGCATAGGTTGCTTCACCCTTCCTCTCCCGATTTTCGATGTAACTGCCCCTCCCTACTATATGAAGGCGGCAGGAGCCCCGGGGAGGGGCAGACAGAGAGGACAGAGAGGCGACTCTTACGGCCAAGTCGCTTCTGAGCAGGCAATCGGCATTCTCGCTAGGACTTTCATCTCTCGCTGTATAAACGGTGCTGACCATACGCACTGAAGGCACTAATACCACCACAGGCTGGAGTAGGGACATTCGGCCCGAACCGGTATACATCTTGGGCTTCCGAGTCTAACCATTCAGGGAGAGGGAACGCGCGGCCCCTTAGACTTACAAATTTACTTGCCGGTGCTCGAAACGCCGACATATATGTATTAAAAAAATATTTCTTGAGATTCACTTTGATCTTAAATTTTACATAGGTTTAAATTTGTTCATTTTATCCGAAAAAATATTTGCAATCCTAACATGGTATACATGCGAAGTATCCATGCAAATTTGGTTGATGAACATGCATTGCTTGTTGCTACCTTTTTTAAAAAAATATGCAAATGTATTTAACTTGTCATCTATAACCAATTCCATGTTTCAGTGAGGAAGAAGCTTGGCTGAAGATATGTTTGGTATTAACTCATCATTGCTTTCGGTGCCCTTGTATCCGAGATTCTGAGGAGCTTTCCTACAAACTTAAAGGTATTAATGATTTCATGAAGCAACCTTTAGGAAGTTTTGTTACAGAATACCTTCACATGTTAAAGGATGTTTTGTTATAGAATACCTTCACATGTTCTCACTTGGATCTTACGCCTGTTAATCATTTGCAGAGTTGCCCAAAGTTCGTTGGGTTCTTCCTGATTTTCTTCCTAATTCATACTTGGATGTGAAAACTAAGGACTAGGCCGCTAAGTGTTGTTTGTTGCATTTTCTTCCCAGCTGGATACAATTACCATATAATTTGTAGATTGAGCAATTCATACCTCCATGTTAAAGATCAGATGTATTTGATGTGTTAATTATTAGCCAGAATCCAAAATTTAGTGTTTCATGAAACTATGTTTGCTTGTGCTTAATTGAGTTGTGAGCTATGTGCCCATTATCTGCTTACACGATGGCTTTATGTAGTTAGGGATATGCTTGTCCTTATGGACCGAGGTAAAATAGGGTCATGAACTCCTTGAGTTTTGTCCATAGTAAGCACTCCTTGAGTTTTGTCCATAGTAAGCATGCTTCCATACTAGTTCCTGGATGACACTGTATAATGGTTAAGCCAAGCAAGTAATAAAAAGAGAGGTGAAGCGAGTTGAGATTCTCCTCGTGTTTGTTATTGTGTACCTATGGACGTATGGGATTATTCTATTTTCACGTGTTATTCGACAAAAAATTATTCGATACCGTATCGATTCCGCTCCGTATTCGATTCGAATCCATGACTGATATTATCCGTGCCATATTTGTATCCGTTACTATTCGAATCTAATTCCGAATTTGACAAAAAATATGGTTTAGGATATGGAAAAAGCGATATCCGACCGAATCCGAGCCGATTGCACCCCTACCTGTCGGAGATTTGAGCACGATGCCAGACACCGAGCCCTGAAGCATGAGCGACCTATCGAAGAACATAGTCCAGTGGTCATCGACCGTCTTGTGCTCTTTTTCTTCGACGTGCGTCCATTCCGCGATGAACTCCGCCAATGCTCTAGACTTAATGCTGGTTCGTGACGCGAAATCGACCTCGAACTCGTTGAGTTCGATTGCCTACTGTGCAATTCGCCCTATCGTCTCTCGGTTGCGTATTACCTCCTTGAGCGAATATGTCGTCATGACCGTAATTTTGTGCGTCTGTAAGTAGTGTCCTCGCTCACATAATACACTGGCTTCTGGACCTTGGCCTTTTTCTCAGGGCATTCCCGCTCAACCACCATGACTGTGCATACGACTTGAGAGGTAGCTGCAATGTACAAAAAGAGCTCTTCTTTTTCGTTAGACAAGGTTAAAACTGACGGAGACGATAAGTACTTTTTCAAATCTTGAAAAGCTTCTTCTGCCTACTTGGTCCACTCGAAAGTGTCCTGCTTCTTGAGTAATTTAAAGAAGGGCAGCTCTCATTCGCCCAACCGAAAGATGAATCGACTAAAGGCTATGATGCAACCCGTGAGCTTTTACTCTTCCCTTAGCGTCCGCAGAGAATGCAGTTGGTCGATGGCCTCAATTTTACGTGGGTTGGCCTCGATGCCTCGACTGGACACCAGGAAATCGAGAAGCTTGCCGGATGGAATGCCAAACATACACTTCTCGGGGTTAATTATCATTCGATACTTTCTGAGGTTGTCGAATGTCTCCTCGGGGTCGCTGATTAAGGTGTTCCTAGTTTTTGACTTGACTATGATATCATCGATCTACGCTTCCACGTTACGCTTGATTTAGGATTTCAAGCAATTTTAGATATAGCGTTGATACGTAGCACCAACACACTTCAAACCAAAAGGCATCTTAATATAACAAAACACACCGAAGGGAGTAGTAAAAGGAGTTTTTCCCTTATCCTCTGCGGACATGCTAATTTGGTGATACCCCGAGTAGGCATCTAGAAAACTTAACAATTCACAGCCCGCAGTAGAGTCCACTATTTGGTCGATGCGGGGAAGAGGAAAAGGGTCTTTAGGGCAAGCCTTGTTGAGGTCGGTGTAGTCAACGCACATCCTCCACTTGCCATTGGGTTTCTTGATGAGGACAGGGTTTGCCAGCCACGTTGGGTGATGCACTTCTCAAATGATTCCAGCCTTCAGGAGTTTACTAACTTCCTCTTGTATGGTCTACTTCCTATCTTCCGAAAATCTACACTGCTTCTGCACCACAGGTCTGGTGCTTAGTTCCACAGCTAGTCGATGCTCAATCACCTCCTTGGGGACCCCGGGCATGTCAGACGGTTGCCACGCAAACACGTCGCAATTTGCCCAAAGAAAAGTGATGAGCTCGAGTTCCTATTTAAGGTTAAGGTCAACACCTACCTTGACTGTCTTGGAATGTTCTGACGGGTCTAAAGGCACTGTCTTGACGCCCCTATCGGTCTTATTATCCTTCTTGCTGTCGTCGACTGGGTCCTTGGTGATGCTATTGGACACAGGAACCTTATCGATACTCTTGGATTTTTGGCGCTTGGCTCCCTCGCCGTCGGCACTGGCTACCGATCCGCAGAGATGCTCGACCATCTCCAGGCTCTTCTTATCGCACTTGACTACCACGTGCTGGTCTCCCTTGATTGTAAGGACTCCTTTTGGCGTCGGCATCTTAACGGCCTGGTACTCATAGTGCATCATGGCCATAAACTTGGCTAGCATTGGGAGGCTAAGGATCACATTGTAGGCAGTCTCAAAGTCTGCCACGTCGAAGAGGATCTATTCGGTGCGAAAATTATCTGGTGTGCCAAACGTGACGGGCAGCTCGATCTGGCCAAGGGACAACGATGATGAATGTGGAGTTATGTCATGGAACGGCTCGTCTCCAGCTTTGATCTCTGTTCGGGGAATCCCCATGTTCTCCAGCGTTTTTGTGAAGACAAGGTTCAACGAACTACCTCCATCGATCAAGGTTCGGGCGACCTTAACGTTGACGATGGTTGGCTCGACCACCACGGGGTATAAACCCGAATGTGGAACCACAGCTGTGTGATCTGATTGGTCAAAAGTGATCGGCACTTTCAACCACTTGAGGAACCTGGGGGAGCTAGTGTGGCCAAGTTAATCTCCCTTTCGATTGCCTTATATAGTCTTTTGGACTCATACGTGGCGGATCCCCTAAAGATGTGCTCTAGCTTGTGATCAGCCCCGCGTTATTCAGGCTCGTCTCCTAGGGCTTCTCTTTGGCTTGCTCGATCCCGCGCTCGGCGAGGGCAGCCTTGAGCTTCTCCTGGACCTTCTTGTTGATCACTTGGCATTCATCGAAGTCGTGTTTGTCTATGTGATGGACTGGGCAGTTTGTCCACGGCTTCACCTTTGCGTTTCTCTCCGCAGTTTTTGTTCTTCTTCGCCCCTTGCTTGGACGACTCGGGCTTGTCGTTGTCATACTTGGGGTCATCTATATGGTATCGGGCTTCAGCACGTATAGCGTATTTATCCGCTAACTTGAAAAGCTCCTTGGTGGTTTTGATTTTTCGAGTGGCCAGCTTTCCCTTCAACTCCCTATCCTTGACGCTATTCTCGAAGGCAACTATGACCACCTCGTCTGAGATGTCAGGGATTGAGTTGCTCTTGTCGCTGAAGCATCAGATGAATCTGCGCAATGACTCCCTGACTTTTGTATTACCCGATGCAAGTCGCTAAGCATTTCGGGGCGTTCATACGTACCCTAAAAGTTGGCGATGAACTGGGTCCGCAACTCCGCCCACGATGATATCGATTAAGGTGAGAGGTTGAGCAACCAAGATCTCACTGCACCATCTAGAGTGGTCAAGAGGTAATTGGCCATTATCTTCAGTAGCCCTCATGACTGTAGTACAAGTCTGCAGCCACTAGGTGGGGTTGATCTTGCCTAAGTACTTCTCGACAGGGCTTGGCTTGAACTTCTCTGACCATCTGACTGCGCGTAGCTCGGAGGTGAAAGCCTTGCATCCTTTATCGACGTCCTCGGGGGCCACCTGTCACAGACCTTGTCGTTCTCCTTGTCGAGAAGTAAACCTGCGCCGTGCTGGCGAGTGGCCCCTCGAAGGCGAAGATTCGCCCGTTGGGCCCAGCGTGCGGAAGATTGGTCCCTCGAAGGTGAGGACTCATTTTCCCGTCGCTCACGGTCTTCCTGGTCACGTTCTTCTCTTCGATTGCGAATGACGTCACTTAAATCCCGTCGATCGTGAGGAATACGATCTCGAAGATCCTCGGGACTTCTCCGATGGGGGTTGGAACGAATTGTCTTGGAAGCGCGATGGTTAGAGCTAGCCACCACCGATCTTGCTGCATGGTGATGATCGTGGGATGGTCCTGGCAGCTGGCTTCTAGCGCCCTGCTGGCTGGGGCGTCCGAACCTCAAGTTGACTGCTCAAGCAATCTGAGCCTGCGCTACATCGAGTAGCATTTTAATCTGATTGAACACTGGAGTCATCATATTGTCCGGATCTAGTGACGGAAGAGATTTCTGCAACATGTGAGCGCACTGGACATTCACCTCAGGGGTGTTGAAGATGTCGCTGTTGTGGCTCTGGCGGGACGTTGCTCCTAGGCGCGGTCGGGCCCTCCATTGTGGTTATGCTGTCGAGGGATTTGTTGTCCCTGAAGATCCGGCGCTCGTGGGTGGGGCGTTGTTGGATCATCGAGATCAAGTTGCTTCGACAGGTTGGCCACGATCCCATTTGTAGCCACGGCTGTTAGACCTCACCGATGATCTGTAGTATTGGGAGCAACAGCATTTGCGGCCGCCCAGGCTGTAGCAGTCACCGCTGTAGGATCTTGAGGCGTATATGGAGGGATCTGGTGTCCCTCCCCTATGGTGTCTGCCCCTGGATTCCTTTCGTGGGAATTGTTGGCAATAGCACCGTTGCTAGTTCTAGCCATGAACACGCATCGATCTGTTCGACTGTTGTTTCGGCTACTGCGGCTGTCGCTTTAGCTATCACTCTCCGTCTCGACGTACCTAAGAACGTTGGGCTCCATAGGATCGAAGTCTATAAAACCCACCTCTCGGCATGGATCCTAAGAGTGGGACTCGGTTAAGCCGACGTGCATTAGATCTGCGCCAGGTCCCCATCGATAGAGCATGGTTCCGAAGTCAATCTCAGATCCAACCGAGCGAGCTTGGTCGATGACGATGATCGAGCGGAAGTTGTCGTCGGAGAATCCGATGTGAGCTACATTGAAGACATGCTTGATCTGCAAAAAAACAGTTGAAGACTCATACCTGGCGCGCCAACTGTTGAAGGTTAGAACTTGACAATAAACTTATGATCACGGGTACCTTTAGGTGTTAGAGTCAAGCACGAAGATAGCGGCAAACAATGTATACAGGTTCGGGCCTCTGGATAGAGTAATATCCTACGTCATGTGCGGATGATGTATGTATTTGGTGTATCGAGTACAGAGCGAGTTGTCTAGGCCTAGTTACAAAGAAGATAAACCATGGCTAAACTATCTCTGAAGGTTGATGAAACGTGGTCCGTCGACTCCTAGTTGCTCTGTGTCTTGTAAAAACTCTCTAAAAGTATTCTCCCTAAAAATATTCCCCCTTTTTGAGGATACCTACCACCGGCCTTATATAGTCAGGATAGCCCTGCCTCAAGTTGAGTTGTAGTCGGTTTGAGATACTAGATCGTAACCGATGAGAAGTCCATCATCGCGTGATCTTCGCAGCATATCCAAACTTCACTGGATACCAAGCATACTCGAGTCGGTTTTCTCGTAACGGAAAGTGATCGAGTCCTTCCTAGCATGGAGATATCCTCTCCGTGTAAATCTTATCTCATAGAATCGGGCCCGTGATATCCGGAGTTTCTAGATACTTGCTTGAGCATATATGGTATAGTCTTCGTATTTTCGGTACGTACTCATACCCCGTATTTAGATATTCGATAGGAGGCAACCCTAACCCTAAACCTGGATATGTGGATATCATCCACATTTACATGGGCTAACCTGAAACCCAACAATATTAACGGGATTTCCACTCACACAAGTACGCTTCTCAAAGCGGCCATTACATTGATGCCAAATCTGCTCCGTGATCTCGAATTTGCGTCCAACTCCCCTTTAGCATGACCTAAACCACTTAGACCACTGTTGCAGTTTTCCAAACCGCCTCGATCGCCAGTATTAGATAAATTACCAATTTGCCCCAATGACCGGTCTTCCTTCTCCTCGAAGCATCGCCATGATTCGCCCTTTCCACGTGGCCCCAATGACTTGTCTCCGAGCCTCTCACGCATTCGGACTCCCCCGAACCGTCCTCGCTTGCAAACGGGTCCAAGTCACTTGACCACCATATGTCTTTTTTCGCTTCACCATGGCGGCATCGACTTTTTTAACCGTTCTGAACCTCAACTACTCCTTGAGCCTAGTCCCGATCCATGTCGTTTCCCGCCATGTCCATCACCAGTGCTCCACGCTCCGGTTTCTTATCTTCACGGCTTGCAACTACTTCCTGGCCTCAGTCATCTTCCGGCGTCACTCGACCGTTTTGGACCTCTTCTCTCATAGCCTAGCCTCGGAGTCCTGCAACCACACAGACAAGAAACTTATCACATAGCACTGTTCATAATAATATACATTAATCAACATTTAATGCAAATATTAAGCTCAAGTCGCAGTAAAGTCAGCACTACCGCCAACTAGGGCCGGCAGTACTGCACCCCCTGCATTACCGCTCCTGGTTGACCGGTAGTGCCGCTCACACTAATCACCCCCGAGAGAATCCTCTCTGAAAAATAATTACCGCTTCTAGATGGGCGGTAGTGCCTCCTGTGTCTAACACCAGAGAAAACACCTCTCTGGAAAAAGACTACTGCTCCCAAGGTTGGTTACTCTGCAGAGACGGCACTACTGCTAATTCAGGCCAGTAGTGTCGCTTGGCTGGCACTATCACTCCTACATGATCGGTAGTGCCGCCCTTAACCTAAAGCACCTCAAATTACTTAAAATTGAAAATAAAATACAAAACAAACTCAAATTTGAACACCACATACTCAAACATCGTCAATTATTCATCACGAACCTAAATAGAGCTCACATGATTTTTAAGCTCCTATACAACTTCGTGTGCCGTACTCGGAGATGGCAGCACAAGTTGGCCGGGACGGCAAAATGTCCTCTGTACGGCTTACGTTTAGGCACCGTTTTCATATTGATGCTTGTTCCATCGAGCTTTATATGGCTTGTACGCTGGCTATTCTGGCACCGGGATTTGTCAATAAGTTTGTTGTTCACTGAAACTAAAAGCAGTGATATCGTAGACATTATTTGGCAGAGTTCTAGATCTTAGTTCTATTTTAGATCTGAAACTTATAGGTTAAAATAAAGTGAATTAAGTTTATATTTTTAGTCTAAAATGTAAACAAGATGACCCACATAAACACTCTTAATGTACCTAATGTACCTACAGTTCCAACTCGATAAATTTCTAGAGCTAAAATACTCTACTTCAACTCTACGAATTTTGGAGGAGCCGGAGCTGTACCAAACACCCCCTTACTCTATTCTCCCTACTACTCAATTAAAATTTAAAGCGGCTGCCATTTTAAACATAGTTACCAGAAACGCTATTCGTTCGAATTGTAGTACAAGATTTAGGTTCACGGTTCATCACTTTTCCTTTTAATTTTTATTAGAAACACAAATTTCGTATTTTAAATCGGTTTAAGTTCAACTAATCAGATTCGCGAGCGTTTACAGCAAATCGGTAACCATAATTATAATTATGGGTATTCGCGTGGTCTCTACTCTCTAATTTACACACATATTTGATTACCAATTTCTGTGTACGTTACTACGCTTGCCGCTTGATACGCATGGACGCAGGAAGGGAGTAAAGCGCGAGCAGTACGGACTTCCGGCCAGTGAGCCAGAAGCAGGGTTCCAAAATTCGACGAAATTTCGGATTTCGGTCCACTCCGAACTATAAAGTATCGGTCAGAAAAAATCTAAAAAAATTTGAATTTGCTATAGTAACCAAAATTTCGGATTTTTGGGCGCCATTTCGCCGAAATTACGTGTTTTTTTGCCGGTTTTGAAACTTTTAGGTGCGGATTTGACCGGATTTGGTCCAATAACCCTTAGGAAAGTCATATCCTATGAAAATTTGTTGAAAAACCGAATTTTTTAAATATTTTAAAATTTTGGCAGAAACACTGTCAAATTTTTATAAAATTGTACAAGCTTGATAATAATCTGAAAAATTTTATGATACTATCCTTAGTATATTAGGATCATAAATAAAAAATTTCAAAATAATGTAACTTCATTTGTTATCTTTAAAAAGTCAAAAACCGAATGAACATAATTGGGACAGTTATATTGTCAGAATTTTATAAATTTTCTTGAGTGTGATTATGATCTAAATTTTTTTTGAGAGATTAATAATTGACTCAGTACCATTATATAATTTTTTAAAAAAAAATTAAATTTTTTGCTTGATCATTCAAATCTATGTAAGCATTAAACTTCGTTTGTTATATTATATTTCAATAATCAAAAAAAAAAGAACATAAATGGTAATGTGCTTTGTAAGAATTTTATAAATTCACTGTAGTGTGATCATGAATCAAAATTTTTATGGGATATTAAGAACTTCCTTATCACCATTCTGTAAAATTTTCAAAAAATTTATGGTTTACATAATTTTTCATTTAGTTCAAATTTACCGGTAAGCCTTTTAACAGGGCAATAATACTGTTAGAATTTTTAAAAATTCATACAGTTTGATCATCATCTAAAAATTTTATGCAAGCATTATAGATACATAATAACCATGCACAAAAAATTTCAACAGTTTCTAACTTCATTTGTACCATTTTCCATTCGGATCAAACTTATCGGTCAGTGTTCTATCAGAACAATGCCACTCTCCGAATTTTTCAAAATTCCTCACATGTGATAATCAGCTGAAATTTTTGTGAGAACATTAGTTATGGATCATAACCATGCAAAAAAAATTTAGTAGTTTATAACTTGATTTGTACAATTTTCCATTCGGATCAAACTTGTCGGTCAATGTTTTATCAGGACAGTACCATTCTCCGAATTTTTAAAAATTCCTCAGATGTGATAGTCAGCTGAAATTTTTGTGATAACATCATCAATGTGTCACGAACCTCCAAAAAACATTTCAAAATTTTTTGATAATATTTAGACCACTTTTCATCCAGTGCAAAAAAACCCAAAATTTCAAAATTCGCCTGAAATTTCGGGTTTTTTCGCCGAATTTCGGATTTTTATTTCCGGAATGGACCGGATTTGAATTTTTAAATTCAAATTTCGTTCGAAATATTTTCAAAATTTCACCGAAATTTCGTTATCCAGTCGGGGACGAAATTTATTCCGAAACCGAAATTTGAAACCTTGGCCAGGAGGCGAAGGGCCCAGCGGCGCTCTGTGCAGAGCCTGGCGTTCCAGAAATAGAGGCCGCCGGAGGTCGGGTAGGCGGAGTAGTGCGAGGGCGACGACGAGGGTGAAGGCGCCGGAGACGGGCCAGCAGTACACCATGGTCACCGGCCGCCGAACTGGAGCCTCGTCCCGAATAGCGTCGTGATGCCCGTCAGCACCGACAAGATCGAGAAGGACACCGCGAAGTGGGACAACAGCCTGCACCACCACGCACACGTCATCGTACAAATTAACTTAGCATAGGCGTCGTCCCGAACAGCGTCAGCTTTTTTAATTGGAGACCATGACAAAAATTGCTTGGTGGCATGCACGAAAATTATGAAGGATTGCACGGCGATCCCCCACAACCGGCGCCACGACCTACCGCCCTCCGCACGCCTCCAGATCCGGCGAGATCCACCGTCTGAGTAGCTAGCTTAGTTGTATATACAGCAGTGTCACTTTCAGTTGCATCCCGGCTCTAATTGCACGAAAGCAACCAGGCTCATGCATGTCAGATAGGTGAAGATTTGACTCAGCTTAGGTGAAAGGGTATCGATCGTGCGACGTCACAACATGTATGATTACTCACTAATATCAAGTCACTAGTCAGATACTTTGATGGTAAGGTAAGAGACCGACCTGACCTCCTTGCGCCAAAGGTTCAAAATCCTAGCGAAATTTCAGAAATCTCAACCAAGATTTCGGATTTTGGTTGAGGACGAGATTTCAAATCCCAACGAAATGAAAAAATTTGAAAATTTTCAAAAATGCACATCATAGACGGTTTTAGTTGAAATCCGTATATGGTGTGAACATAAGGTATTTTGACCGGATTTTAGTTTTTTGGGCCGAGATATCGGTGTTTTTCACCGAGATCTTGGTAATTTTTGCCGAGATCTCGGAAATCCCGGTCCAAAAAAATCCGGATTTGAAATTTGTGTTTTGGATTTCGTCCGAAATTATAAAATCTCACCGAGATTTTGGATTTCGGTCATTTCCGAGATACGATCCGAACCGAAATTTGAAATCTTGCTTGCACCATCATTTGACACTAATTCATACCATATGTCATTTGGTATTTGAAAATATACTACATCGAGCTCTTTTACAATGGATTAAAATCAATACAAGCCGTTCATTTCTTTGAATCTAATGGTTGAAATCAATTTAGATCTAGTTATACTACCACCTGTAGTATTAGTAGTAAAATTCAGTGAGAGGTAAACGGTAAAAAATTCCGTCATACTATTTGTCCTCTACGGTAAAACACGTCCTGTGATCTTGATAAATGGTAGATAAATGGATAAGAAGCCTCTGAAAATCACCAGGTATTCGGTGAATCTAAAACTGTGAACGCATTAAGAAAAGTCTAAAATACCTCTAATGAATGGATAGGAAAAATCTAAAATACCTTTGAAAAATAGATGGTTAGATTTAATTCTACTGTAAAATTTCTTTAAAAAAAATAGGTTCGCTGGACCAATGGAGATGACTGGTACGTAGGTTGCGCTTGAGCTGCGGCTCGTAGCCGACCAGCCTCAGCTTCACGTCGCCGTCGTGGCCGCTGCCGGCGCAGATCACCGCCACCTCCTCCTCACCGGCGAGCCGGCTTTAGTCGTCCTGCCCTTCCATGTTGATCTCTCCTCTTTTGCGATCTGGAAGCTAACAGTGGCCGTGCCCCGTGAAAGACAGGTAGCAGTACTGCTACTACACCAGACATTTCTTCGTGTCTGCAAGCCCTGAGTCTGCAGTTAATTGCCACTCCGGGAGATGCCATGCTAACGAGAGTAATGAGAGGCGGGACGACCAGCCCAGGAGGGAGCTGACTGTGCAGCCAGGGATGGGGCCGGGCTATCCGCCCCCCCCGCGGCGATTCCCAAGCCTCGCTATATTTTTCTGTTGTATAAACATTTTTTTTCACTTTTGTTCTCTTGTAAATCTAGCACCTTCTTAATCATAGAAGTATCAACAGGCAACACGTGTTACCTATCGTGCTGTCATACCTTAGCAGGTACCTACCGATCTCGAGTACTGCGACAGCTACTTGCCGAGCTTGGACACCATGGTAACCCATGCTGCCAAGCTCGGGTACTACGATATCTCGGCCTACGGAGCTTGGGTACCGTCGTACCTTGTGCTGTCGGCGTCGGATATCATGATAGCTCGTCTACCGTGGTAGGTGCAATACCGATGACTTGCTATGGTAGAGGAGCGTGTTTGGCGACAGGTATTGCCTGCCAGTGTTTCTTTGGTCGAGAAAAAAACTAGACTTATAATTTCATTCGAAATTATACTAAAAGTGAAAAAAATGTACAAGGGCACCAAATAAGGCAAGACTTGCAGATTCCCTAGAGAAGCCTCGAGTGCATGCACCTGGCCCCCACCGAGTGGAATTTCTTCAAAGTATCCCCTTGACCTTGTGGAAATAATGCAGATTCGGTGTAGAACTTTGAGTGATCACTTTTCTAGACCCTTTCTCATCTTTTTTTTTGGTACAAATGGCTCTCTGTTGCATCCGGGGAGCGTGGGAGGAAGGGGTGCCGTGGAGAGGTAGCGCGGGAGGAGCGACAGTAGGGGACGAGCGTGGCAGCAGGCAACTGCCGCGCTTCGGAGGCGCGGGAGGAGCCGAACGCTCCTGCGGCACGCGAGCGAGGTTCTGCAGCCAGCATGCGTGGGAGCGGAGACAACACATGCAGGAGGAAGGGTGCCACAAAGGCAGCATGCGCAGGAGGCACTTGCAGTAGGGGAGTGCAGAAGGCACCTTATGCAGTGTGGAGGAGGCTAGATTTGCAATTCTATTCAGAAGGGAGACATTTTTACAAAAAAAAAAAAAAAAAAGAAAGGGGGGAGAGGACCACAAAAGTGACCGACTTGACTTACGAAGGGATCGCTAACAAGCATGGGAAACCCTATAGGCCTGCTACCGAGCGTATGACCTCTTTTTGAGCTGGGGGAGCACGGCACCAAGATGGGCCCGAGACCACTGTTGCGGTCGGGTGGACTATAAATTTATTTAGAAAAAGATCAGATTTTTTTAAAAAAAGTTTGTCAGGTTACAAAAGCCAAGGCTTTCGATCCATGCGTCCATCCGCATCCCACCAGTTGCCGAGGCCTGATCGCCCGAGTACAAAGTATATTTGTTGATCGGAATCACACTCTCCACCCTATCGTGTGAATCGCTAATCCGACCCTGAATATATATATATATATACTAATCAATAGTGTTTAAAAAGATAAAAATAATAATAACACAAGTTTTAGCGTGAAAAACCTCACAAACAAATCTAGGTTATGTCTGCACTCTGCACAGGGACCTTCACAGCTTCAAAGGGACAGATAGCCACATCAGCAGTTACCTCAGCAGAAGCTGAGAGGTAAATTAGGGTCTTGTACTTTTGGGCATACTCAGGCCCTGCAATATCTGAGTAGTACTTCCTTGTACGTGCGAACATAGTTCAGAGTGCACAGCACAGAAGAGGTCAACAAAACCTTGGGAACTCCTTTTTCTTCGTCGACGAGTACAGCTGAGCAGATGAAGTACAAGCTGAGTGAAGTGAATTTTTATTATAAATAATACAATTTTTTATTTAAATTGCAAAAATATACTTCGATCTTAAAAAATTGCAAAAATATAACTCTGTCTTGATTTGTACCATCGATCAAAGTGATCGCCCACTCTCCGAATTTTAAAAATTCCTCATACTGAGCGTCTATAATGTTTGACCACTTTTGTGAAATTTGATATTCGGGTTTTTTAAGTTTCAGATTTTCGGATTGAACTGTCAAATTTTGTCGAAATAATTCCGGTCTTGAAAATTCGTTTCTAAAGAAAATCATAACTTTTTCATATGATGTCGGATGGAGATGAACTTTGTATGAAAATTGTAGCTTTCGACGGGATCTACAACTTTTGTATACACATTTTTTTCATTTGAATCCATTTATATAGGCAAAAACGGGATAGAAGTTTCAGATCTAAAAACAGATCTGATTTTTAGATCTGAACATTCTATCTCATTTTTTACCATCTAAATGGATTTAAATTGAAAAAGTTTGTATACAAAAGTTGTATATCCTGTCGAGAGCTACAATTTTCATATAAAATTCATCTCCATCCGACATCATATGAAAAAGTTATGATTTTTTTTAGGAACTGACCGCAGACAGAGAAAATATCGCGTGATCAGAGCTACACCGATCGCCCGTATATGGGGCGATGGGCGATAATAGTATATTTTTGTAATTTTTGGAGTCGAAGTATGTTTTTGTAATTTGAATAAAAAATTGTATTATTTAAAATAAAAATTCGAGTGAAGTCGGCAACCCGCTCAGCCTCAAGACGCTGCTGCCCTTCACGTGGAAGCCATGCTCAGCTACGCCAGCCCAGACCAGGGACGTCGTCAAGGCCGCCGACGCGACGAGCCCGACTGCAGACACACAGGCGAGTATGCTGAGGTCCTTGAGCCAGGTCGTCGGTAGTATAACGACGGCGGCCACGAGCACGAAGAGCTGCTTCCCCTGTACGTGATAGCCCAAGGGATCGATGTTCGTGCTAGGAAAGAGCTTGTTGAGGTTGTCGCCCTCGAGTATGAGAAAGCTGATGGCGACGAGGTAGAGCTCGACATACATGATTTTAAAACTGATTTCTTACGTGGAGATTTAGAAGCGATGATTTTTGTAATATAATTTGAAGGTTTTGCTACTCTGAAAAAATATTTAGTTTACCATTTTAAAAAATCTCTCTATGGTCTTAAGCAAGCTCCTAGTCAATGGAATAAAAGATTCCATTCATTCATTATTGCACAACAATATTTTCATAGCAATTATGATAGTTGTGTCTACTTTAAACAGTTTCCAAATTGATCTTTTGTTTATTTGCTGCTCTATATTGATGACATGCTTATTATTTCTCATGACAAGTCCTTGATTAAATAGTTGAAGGCTCAGTTTAGTCATGAATTTGAGATGAAAGATCTTGGTTCAGCAAAAAAAATCTTGGGACGAAAATTCAGCATAACCGCAAAGTTGTTACATTATTTCTTTCTCAGAAAAGCTACACTTAGAATATTCTTGGTAAATTTAATCACAGTTATTGCAAATCTGTTTCTACACCTTTTGCCTCACACTTTAAATTATCTCTAAGTCAATATCATACTAAAGAAGAAGACAAAAACTATATGCCACGTGTTCCTTACTCTAGTATAGTTAGAAGTCTCATGTATGCTATGATTTGCACTGGACCAGATTTGGCTCATGCGGTTAGTGTAATTAACAGATTTATGCATAATCCTGGAAAAGAGCATTGGAATACTGTTAAGTGAATTATTCGTTATTTGAAAGGCACTTCTAAGTTTTGCATGATGTTTGATAAGAATAAAATGAAGGCAAATAATGTTATTGGATTTGTTGATTCTGATTATGCTGGTGATCTTGGTGATTGCAGGAAGGTCACATACCTGCTCCAGCCAATCTAGGAATCTCCTCCCAAGCCCTTTAAGATAATCCTCACTACTACAATGAGATTCATCGGTCTCAATTTGGTGATTTCGATTCGCCTCAACTCTGTTCCATGACTTGACTTAATATTGAGTGTTGACCCGCGCTCTTCCTCGGTGATTGTTCCAACCCACAAAAAGTTTACAACATCATCGCTACCGTTCGGCGCCATGCCTAGGCGTCATCCTACGCCATCTCCGTCGACAATCTTCTGTCATAGTGTACCGTCATATTGCTTCTATTGGAGGTGGATTTCATTGCAATTCAGACTGTTGTGCCTATTATTGGCGGCATATATGCGGGATTAATTATTGACGATTTCTTCGATAATCCGTCGTCTACTAGGGTTACTAGGGTAAGATCTGCACGTATAGAATCTAAGATAGAGTTGTAGGTATTTTCTAATACATGAGTTAATTTGGGCTATATTTTGATGAGGAGACTTTTAAAAAAAATAGCAGTTGAGGAGACAACCGAATTTGGAATTTGATGACACCCTGATGGTAGCTAACATTATACTCTCCAGAGTTTTATTGTTTAAAATTGAAGGTTTTGCTCCAATATCAGTTTAAAATGAAGGATTGAAGTATAAGAAAGATCTTGTTTCTAAGTGGATACTACAACGTTGCCCAGTTGTCATAGCTCGATATGAGGGGTCAACTGAAATTTATACTCCATTGATGGCACGAGAGTTTTCTTTCGTCTTGATAGTTTTGCAGGAGCAATTTCAACCATATCTATGATATCGGTTCTTCGCTATCTATCAACCACCGCAGGTGATATTTTGGCTTACACCATTTGATGGTTGAGCATTTGTTTTAGGAGGTCAGTTGCACAGACTCAAACTTTATGGGGTTATGAATCCTTAAAGATCTAGATTTCTTCATCTGCTTTGTTGATAGCTGTATGTTTGGACCTACTAGTGATTTGCTCAATTTGGCTTCATGGAAAGCGTTTGTATTAGACTGTTTTAATCTTTCCTGTTCAACCCTTTGGGGTTTTCTGAAGAAAATTTTGTTATGGATTTTGAGTCAATGGGAGGCTTGTTAGAGATAAGGATTCCTCAACTATTCAAATAGTTTGTTAGCGATAAGGTTTCTTCAGATATCCAAATTAGGAGCCCAAGTCTTATACGGTTGGGACTCAACTGGCTATATAAGCCACCCTCATATACGTGTAAATAGAGAAAAATAGTGGATTGTCTTCTGTAATTTTTTCCTCCTTCGTGTGGTTTTTCATGTTAAAATTCGTGTCCCGGTTTTTGCATCTCTAACCCTAACAAATGGTAGGTGGTGCTGGCACTGAACTGGATTTGCATCCGCGCCGGCAACATCTTGGGGGCAATGGCGGTCCTGGAGCAGGCCGTCGGAGAAGTAATCACTTTTCTAGTCTCCCTTACCTTCTTTTTTTTTGCAAATCTAGCTCCCTCCCGAGGGAATTTGTAAATCTAACCCCATCCCTACCAAAGTAAGTGTTTATATAGCATGGCATGAAAGACTAAGACATGTGGGTAAAGTGAGCACATTTGCAAAGTGTGTTAAATTGTTGTTGGTCACTCCAAGCACAGTAGGAAAAGAACCTACCTATAAGAGGTTCTAACAACCAGGGCGGAGTCAGCCCGTGTTGAAGCCTCGGGCCGACCCACTGATCTCGGGTCCATTTGCCTGGTGAATTTGCTCCTGGGCTATTTTCCTCAAAGTATTTTGATCCCAGGCTTCGGGCCACAGCTCCGGTGGCCCGAGGCCTGCCTTTGCCGCTGCTAACAACCTATGGTTGTCGCGTCATCGTAGATTTTATAATCTAGAACTTGACCTTTTTAATATGAAATGTATTTTACCAATATCCATGATATCTGGTGGACTTCGATCCTTGAGAGTTCAGCCGAATAATACCTATACTATAGTCTGAAAAAACGACGCGCTCTGACGTTTTGAGCCGAGAGGGAGCCGGCTCGAGCCGAGCCGGCCAAATTTTTTTTACATCCGGATCCTTTTCTAAAAAAATTACAGATAGGTCCTTTTTAGGAAAAAAATATTACGATTGGGTCCTGTTTTTGAAAAAAGATTATATATTACGTCCATGCCCTTTTAGCGTTTTTAGGAGTAGCGCTCGGGTCCTTTTTATTATATATGAAGCTTGGATCATATACTCATTTGTGAGTGGTTTCACCCATGGGGCGTAATCCCAGTTGTAAGTTAAGAGTTAAGTCTAGTTATGTCTCAAAAGTATTTGTAAAACTACCTTTCTACTATTTTATTTATCGAATTCACTACAATTACTTCTATTATGCTGCTCTGATGTGCACATTCCTTGATAATGCCAGTCCTTACCTGGTAAATGAGCCGAAGACTTGCATGCTACTAAAGGCAGTGACGTGTTGGGTCACGGCACAGAGCCTAAAGTGTTGGGTTGTGTAATGTGATATATATGGCTAAGCAATGCCTTCTTGTGTTGAGCTTGCATATGGATTTTCCAGCTTCTCCAGCTGAGTGTCTCATTTCTGCTGATTTATGCGTAGAGACAGACTAGTTCCTCCATGGCCAGAATTCGTTATTGCTTCATTAGTTCTTATGCTCTAGCAATAGCCTCTTGTGCTTTCTGCAGTATTATGAGATGTTATAATCTTGCTCCAGCTCTATCCATTTTCTCTGTTAATAAATCAATACATCCTAGGATAAGGTAATCCCTCTAACCAAACACCCCGATTCCATTCGGTGACATAGGCTGGGCATGTTGATTGTTGAGGTTGAGAAACACCTTTGCAAGCACAAAGCTGATGTCAGAGCTGCAGCAGTGGATGGCCGATGACACCGCTGAAATCAATTTTGCTTCCCAGATGGTCAAGCAGAAGTAGAGTTACGTGAGCTGCTGGCATCTCGGGCCTCTGTAAATATAAAAAAAAGGAGATAAACAATGTACTCGTGTCTTGTTTTTATACTGGCGTTGATATTTCGTTTGGATTTTGGACTGTTGGCAATCAGTAAAATTCAGTACCAGTTTCCACATTCATGAAAGCCTGTCTTGCTTATTTTTTCGGCCGAAGAGCCGCGGAACGTTTCAGGCACCAAAGTTGGCCCAGTTTCTTTTTAATATTAGGCCTGGTTTACAAGAGTGGCACCGTCCAAAGTTGTGCTTTTGTCCGCATGTTTGGGCTGAGCCATGCTTTCTTCAGTATTATTAAAGTATTTTTCGAGATAAATCCATATGATTTCAAATTTTAAAAAGATATTGACAGTCAAAGTTTCAAGAGTTTGACTATATTTATGTCCAAAACGAGAACTATTTATGACTAAATTTAAGAAGATATTGACAATCAAAATTTTAAAAGTTTGACTATATATATTCAAAATGATAACTATTTGAGATTGGAGGAGTATCAGCCATGTTTTGCTTCAGAATTTTTTTATTTAATATTTATTTTTATTCTTTTTTCAAAACTATGCGTCCGAATGAAAAAATGACAAAATGCCCCCGTCGCTTGTGTATGGGCGATCGCTTCATACACGCGATAGCCCGCCACCGTTGCTTGGATTAGCAGCGCAGCTTGTAGGGGCCCCATCGCCCTCTGTGAGGCGATCGCTTCACTGAGGCGGACAGGCCCAGCGTTGTTTTTTTTAGTTTTGTTTTGTAATTACTATATGCTTTTAATATAAACCCGTAACTTTTGTTAGAGTGTCCAAATTAAATGAAACTTGTTTCTAAATTTAAATTTTGGAATGAAGAATTAGAGTGTAAAATAAAAATCCATGTGTTGTTTGCAGAATTTTTTTATTTGAGTTCGAATGCTAGGCTCTAACTGTGGATTGTGAAGGAATTATAATGTGTGTTGATCCATAATTCATGAAATAAATAGAATAAGTTACTACAACCTTATGCACTTCATTTTGCAAAAATATCTAAATATGATTGCATTTTGAATAAAAGATGGCTAGTTTAAACCCTTTATAACAATCATTGTTCAAGCAGTTAGAATAATATCTCGAACGACCTCAAAACTTGATGTAACCAGTTTTGTTGCATTCTTGGGCTTGCATAGGTCACAATTATGTAAAATATTTAGATGTCACTTTAGGTCGCACTATTTTATTGTTGTAGAACATGCAATCAGTAAAACATGAAAATTGCAGTATCTTCGCAAACGATGGTAAAACTCGATGAAATCGGATATGACGAATCGAAAATGCTATAACCTATCTCGATGGAGAAAAATAACATCATTTGGGACACCGAGCAAGAGGACACATACTAGCCCTCGGACAAGTGAGCATACTCTTGAAGGTTGGGCCATTTATTTATTACGACTTAAAACTAAAAGGAGTACCACGAACAAGGAAAACCAAAGTTAACACGGACGTCTATTGAGTGCTTCGAGGCCACTTCCCATTCGCCCATGCCTCCCTGGGCTTCTGCACACGTCGCGCCTCTCTGTTTCTCTCTCTCGCCTCCTTCTCCTCCGCTTCCTTCCTACATGCCTCCTCGCGTGCGGCATCGCTATGTCTTGAAACCGCCGCGTGAACTCATCCTCACGGCTGGCTTGGTCAAGCCGTTGGTCCTCGGGTTGATCTCAGTATCAAACCATCGCTCAAATTCACACGATGGCGGAGGTGACCGCATGAAACGTAAATTAGCAAAGTTTCATTCACAAATATTATGTAACCCCGCACGATTGTTACCATGCGGCGATCCTTCAGCTCTTCTCCCGTGGATCGAAGGCGTAGTTGCGGCACTTCCAATACCTCCTCTTCCAAGTTGAAATTTCCCAAGAGCGGACAAGCCCGCAAAGATCTCCGACATACACATGGGCGCTCTGACTCCACGAGGTAGGAAGAGATCTTGGTACGCTAAATTCGCGGGCATGCACTCGCTTCTTCCTTTGCCTTCCTTACCCTTTGCACTTGCACGCCTCGGCATTTTCGATTGATGCTCACCTCTATTCTTTCTCCCGCTGTTTTTGCGAGACCGCTGTGAGAACGAATGTTATAAAGGGCGATATCGCCGGGTATGGGGCGATCGCCTCATATTTGGGCGATTGCCCCATGTAAGCGATCGCCTCACATTAGGGCGATCGCCCTACTAGAGGCGATAGGTGCACCAAACGTTGGTGTGTTGTCACGCCGCGTGTGGCATAGGCAAGCAATGCATAAATGATTTGAACAATTTATAGTGATAACTGTCATGTTACTAACTCGAGTTATACAATGTCTTCTTTGAACGTAAAGCCATTAAAAAAATACATCCGTACAACAAGTCAATCACGGCCACGCTTCCTAATCTGGCCCGTGGGGTAGGTGAGTGGCGACGGCGGACGGACGTCCCTCCTAGGCCGGCCCTGCGGCGCAGGCGTAGAGTAGTGCGGCCGCGGCGAGGCCAAGTCCTGGCGGCGCACCAGAGCCGAGAGGGTCGAGGTAGTCGGTCGAAGGTACTCCTCCGGTCGAACTCGTCGCCGAAGGCTCGTCGAAACCACCACGGGTCTCGCTGGGCGCGGGACGAGGAGGGAGCCTCCGCAGCCCGCTGCCCCCACTGCTGCTGCGTGGGAACGTAGCGAGGAACCGACAGGGTAGGGCGAGACGCAGAAGGAGCCTCCCCAGCCCACTGTCCCCACTGCTGCTGCGTGGGAGCGTAGCGAGAACCGACGGGTAGGGCGAGACGCGGAAGGAGCCTCGTCAGCCCACTGTCCCCCCGCGGTGCGTGGGGCGTGACGGGCACGGGTGGGTAGGGCGAGGTGCTGGGGCGAAGTGACGTGGTGTGCTGCGTCCGCCGACGTCTCGCGCGCCTCGGCAGTGGCAAGCGAGCCAACCGCCATCAGAGCGAGGACCCGACCCCAAGCCGTCTCGGACTCGGCGGTGGTCACCTGTATGCCCCCCTCTAGGCGCGTCAACATGGACACAGCCTCCACCTCAATCTCCGCCAAGAGCTGAGTCTGCATGTAACGTCGAGTTGGCATTACGTAAGTTACATGAAAAGACGTGCCCATGTAGGTTCGATTGTGACACTTACCGAGGCGTTGTCCCTCCGGGACATCTGTGAAGGGTGCGTGTCCGCTACCGATGCTCGCCAGGCGACGACGACGGTCTGTGTGTACCCCACCGAGGCGAGTGCGTGGGCGAACCACTCCATGTAATCGATCGTACATGTCATGGTCGACGGCCGGGTCTCGGTGACCCTCTCGCCGAGTCGCGGCGTCCCCATCGCGCAGGCCCATGGTCGCATACGGTCGCGAACCGAGAGCCCACCGCAAAGACCCATCCGGCCATCCCGCAATGCAAAAAGCGATAAGTACGCGAAGACATTAATTTCGCAAAGATGCGGAGTAGTAGGATCAGGGCAAGTACCTGTGAGCGCCACGTGCGACAACGTGACGAGGCGGCAAAGGAAAGGATCGAACAGCCGAATCGCGCAAAGACTTTCGGTCGGGAGTACTCCTCGACACAAAGGTCAAAGACGAGCACCTTACGGGTGAGCCAAAAGCCTCATCTCGCGTGCAAAGCACGGAGACCCCGTGAGGTGCTCGGGCGTGGACGTCGTACGCGGTGTATGGCGTCCACCGCACGTCCTCGTCGTGGAGGCGGTCGAACTCCCGAACGAACTCCTGATAGGACCTCCTCACCTGTAGGTGCGCGAACCTCCGCTACGAGGAAATAAGAAATGGCGAAGGTTATTCAAGTGCGTTAGTGGGGAAAAAGATACGAGGGAGCGTACCTATCGTCGGACCCAGTAGTGGCCCATGGTGGGCCAGCCCACCGGGTCGTCTCCGTAAAGCTCCTCGAGTACGTGTCGTGTCAACAACAGCCCGCCGACGGAGAAGCGCTCCCAAGACCACAACTGGAGGAGTAGGACGCAACCTGACATCGTCGCGTCGTGCTCCGCCCGAGAAACGGCGTCGCACAGACCTCTGTACGTCGCCGCAAGCACAGCTGAGGCCCACGACCACTGCATCACCTGTTTACAAGGGGGGAGTTAGACGTGCTTCGCTGAGGCGAGATTGGAACCGAGTGTGTTACCTCATCCACCGGTGTCGGCGATGTCCGAGCGTACTCGATCGGTGACGGTCCACCGTGTTCCGTGGGAGGACGGAACATCACCCAACCGAGCAACAACAGGAGGTATGCCTCCAAGTGGCGCCACGCCCGCCTCCTCCGCGTCGGTGGAGAAGGTCACTGCGGCGTTCGCAGAACAAACATTATCAAGAACTTGGCGCTTCTATTTTAATTCTCAAAGAAAGAGGTACTCACCGTGGTGGCGCACCACGCCTTCGCTCGGTCCGTGGCGCTCGGCCTCCTAAGTGGGAGGGTTGCCGGGGTGCGCTGCACTCGATTTAAAGCGCGGACAACTCGGCGTGCCACGTGATTTGGAGGCGTCGTGCGGCACGCATCTTCTGGCCCGCACAAGGGAGGCCTAAGAGGTACGACACGTCCTGCAGCGTCGGAGCCATCTCTCCGCACGGAAGGTGGAACGTGTGCGTCTCCGGTCTCCACCGGTCCACGAGTGTGGCCAGCAGGGACCGGTCGTACCCGAACCGCGGCACCTCCTTGCCCTCTAACGGGGCAGTCACCAGCTCCACCATCCTACAAAGAGGAAGTAAGCCAGCCGCTCGCAACCTGCATGTAGTTAGAATTGCATTCACAGGTAAGTATGTGTACGTAAAAGAGTGCAAGCGTTCGCAGCTTACCGTGGAACCCAGCGTGGGTCGATGCGAAGCAGCTCCCTGGGCACTCGAGGTCGAAGTGGCCCTAGCACTCGGTTCTCCTCTGCGGAGTACCTAGACCGGTGGGTCGCATCGACGGTCACGCGTCAGACTCAGTGGCAAGGTCGCGCCATCGTGGCCTGTTACAAAGCAAATACAACAGATTTATCAGTAATTACATGTGCACACAAAATGAAATGCGAAATAACGAATTGTACCATACTCAACAAACAATACAACCGAAGTGTGGAGAGCAAAAAAAAAAACTCAGATTGCAAACATACGAAAGACAAAGACATGTTCGACGAGGCACACAACGTCGAGAATTACATTATCCTCGTAGGTACTAACTGGGACATCGGAGAATAACATGATGCGAACAACAACTTACTAGTACATTGAAAATTACATCGAACATTACAAGCGTACATTCTGACTTACGGTCCATTGAATAATACAAGATGGGAACAACATGCAAAGTTACATTATCCGCGGTTGCGACGCGCCTCGGACTCGTCCATATCGTTCGAATCGCCTTGTCCTTGACGCCCGACCTTCATCTTCAACATTCGGATGTCCGGTACCCATCGATGGTCGGAGAGGGGCTGCTGTGAACGATCCATCCACTCGGTACCGTACACCTCATGATGCCACGTGTTGAGAACGCTCGCTTGTAGTAGTACGGGAGATGAACGGACGACGATTGATGCGTCTCGGCGTGCGGCAATGACGCGAGCACGGCAAGTGCAAAGCGGCGTGGTTTCTGGCAGAGCACTCGCAATCACCGCTCGAGTATGCACGGATGGGAAGTCCTCTCGGTGGCACCCTGCGACCTCGGCCACCGCATGCGGCACGTGGTATCTCCGTTCCACGCCACTCTCGGTGTAACCCGATGTGTGCGCGCTTTCTTGTTTTCTTGGACATGTAGGTAGACACAACAGCTTGAGTAAGACAATCGATTGTCCGACATACATCTTGCGGAGGTCTTGTATCGCTCAATGAAATATCTCTCGTGTCCCTAATAAGACACCTCAACTATACCCACAATGGAAGGCATCCGGTGCCTTTCATTACCCAGATTGTAAATCTCCGCAGTTCGTTGTCATGATCCCATAACGCGAGCCGCCTCGCGTGCGTGAAGGACCATTTCTCCAAAGGCTCATGTCGTATCCAATCGGTGAAACTCTTTATCTTGGTACCGGCCTCACGCGGAGGTTTGGGGGTCTGCTCGGCGGCCGCATACAAGGCTGTGGGGTCCTCTCCTTGCTCATGGTACACCATCGGGTTCCTTGATGAACTAGCGGTACCTGCGGGATCCATTGATTGCTTCTTCGTTAGTTCGCCCAACGCCTTCCAAAGCGCGTCGAACTTCCTCCGCTGGTTCTTTTGCAGCGCTTGAACATGTTCATAAGCTCCTTATTCTCGAATCGACGGAAAAATTGGCACCCATGTGCCTCATGCACCACCTGCTCCTCGATTCGCCACTTTGTCGCTCCCACGACGGCGACCCTTGTTGCATATCCACGATCGCCCTTAGCAGCCCCGCATGTCGGTCATGGATGACACAAACATCGAACTGTCGAGAACAAGCGCCACTTCACTCTTTCAAGGAACCGATCAGCTCTCCGTGTTTTCCCCTCCACGAATGCCAACGCAACCGGTAGAACACGGTTGTTGGCATCCACCGCGATCGCAGATTAGAATCGCCCTTGTACTTCCGTGAGAATGTGCCATCCATGCAAAGGACCGGGCGGCGGCGTTTAACGCATTTATGCATGCGCCCAGGGCGAAGAATGCACGCTGCAATACCCACTTCCCGGTGCACGCACCACCCGCAGGGAACTCCGCAAGGTCGATGGATGTACCGGGGTTCCTTTGTGCGATTGCCCTGAGCAAGTGGGGAATATTCTCGTACGAAGCCTCGTACGTCCCGAACCGTATTTTCAGAGCTGTCCTTTTTGCTCTCCATGCCTTTGCGTAGCTAATCTTGTACTGAAACCTCTCCTCCACGGCTGTGATAATAGATCGAGGTCGCGGATGGGGATTGTCCACGATCCGACCATAAACACATTTGCCACCCAAGTGGACTGACGATTGCGGTGTCCCTGCTCCGCTTCTTCCAGCCGCAGCTATGCTCCATCACTATGGAGCATTTCCGAGTCCGTCCACTTCCCGGTATGCATGCACCGCCATGGGCACGAATCAACCACGCACTTCACGTCGTAGTCCTTCTTCTTTGGACTTCACAACCCCGAATTGCCGCCGGAGAGACATTGCCCAAGCTTCACCGCATCCATCACAGCCTCCTTGTCTTTATATACGCCCCTGCGTCACCTCGTTCTCACGATACTCCCATGCATCAATGTTCCTTCATTCATTGTTAGGTCTTCGAATTGTAATTGGTCCACGCACCGTGATAGGCACCCAGGCGTTGTCCTCCTCGTCAGAGTGCTCACCATCGTGGACTTCCTCATCCGCACGGTCCTCCTCTTCCATCAAGTCAACAATGTCCTCCACCTCCTCCCCTCGTCGGCCACCCTCGCGCCTCCACCGCTGTCTCCTCTGCCCCGGTCCCTTCGTCACCGCCAGAGTCTCGTGCTCCTCGTCTCGGGCTCCTCGCCGCCTTCCTCTTCGCATCCTTCTACATTTGATGTCCCCTCCGCCGTAATGTCCACCCGACATCACGAACTTGCGACACCGATGGAGCTACGGGTAGCACTTGTGCCAACAACATGAGCGCCAACCCGCTCTACAGCAAAACCAACATAACTCCTCCATGTGGACGCGTCGAGTTAACAGAATCAACTCTCCGTAAAACGGTCTTGCGCTCGGCTCACTCTGCTCGACCCAGAACCGAACAGTCCGGGCATCCAAACGAACATCCGAGACATCCACTCCAACAAACCCCAGTATGTCCTATCGCTCGGCCGCATATGCCCGCACGACTCTTGAAAATGATGATAGATCCACCCCATCCGCCCCTCGTGCTATCTCCCATCTCCATAAAATATTTGGAAATACAATTTCTCCGACATGCCGCAACGTCCGATTTAAAAATATTACTCTAAAATACAATCTACAAACGTACATTGATCGTATTTACAAAATACGACTATAAATAAGTGATTTTGACTACAAATAAGTAATTCGACTTGCCTACCATATTGCCTAACATTATATTTGTGCCACATTACATTAGCCCTACCAAATTAAAATTGTAAATATTGCATACTATTTTCATTGTATTCACTTTCTATATATCTTGAGTACTATACAATCCTCAAATCTCTAAAACTAAATACTACATTAAAGTTCTAAACGCTATCCGAGAAATTTCTAAACAACACTATAGAAATTCTAAACGCTGCACAATCCTAATTTTCTAAACACTAAAATAAATTTCTAATACTACAATAAATTTGTAACGTACTAAATACTATACAATCTCAAATTTCTAAAACTAAATATCGCATTAAAGTTCTAAACGCTATCCAGAAATTTCTAAACAACACTATGCGAGAAATTCTAAACATTTGCACAATCCTAATTTTTCTAAACACTAAAATAAATTTCTAATACTACATAAATTTGTAACGCACTAAATACTATACAATCCTGAAATTTCTAAAAACTAAATACTACATTAAAATTCTAAACGCTATCCGACAAATTTCTAAACAACACTACCCTAAATTTTCTAAATATTAAATGCTACATTATAATTCTAATAACACACTCCTACTAAATTTTCTAAAACTACAAAATCCTAAAATTTTAAATAATAAATGGTACATTTAACTTCTACGTAACTAAACAATCATAAATTTTTTGTAAAAATACCTTCAGAAACGACGATTTACTTTCCCTTTTTTCCTTTTCTCTTCTTCTTCTTTCTTCTTCTTCCTTCTCCTCTTCTCTTCTTCTTCTTTCTTTTCTTACGCTCATTGGCTTCCTCGCTTCGCTCGCTCGGCGATCGATGATAGTTCCTGTAGCTTCTCTTGCTCGGGCGTCGCCTGTCTCGAGCGATGGGGGCCCACTCAACTGGCAAAGAACAGCAGAAGAAACGGCTAGTGCGGCAAAGAAAGCGAGGGACAAATCGCGTGTATGGAGCGATCGCCCCATACACGCGACGCGTACAATTTTGCAAAATTTTCATTGGACGCATAGTTTTGAAAAAAAGAATAAAAATAAATATTAAAGAAAAAAAAATTCTTTTGCTTCACACCAAATTTAGTTTTGGTAGCGGCCCATTTTTGTAACCACGAACGAAGAGGCAAAAATTAAAGTTTCGGAGTAACTCGAGTCTTTGACCCACCTCAATTCAGGTACAGGAACAGAGAAGAGGAGACCGCTCAAGAAAGAAAGAGAAGCAAAAAATAAGGAAAACGTCAAAGTTTGTACCGGCCCGCGTTACCGCCCCACGAGAAGGGCCAACCTAATCTGCTTTTGTTCGACTGTTTGGTTTGAAATTCCCAGGAGATTTTCGCTAAATTCCCATCTTTCAAACAAGGCATAAATCAGATGCATTGTGTTATCAAACCATCGTCAACTATCTATATATCTATAAACAACTGGTGATATTCAAGACACCTCTTTCGTTTTAAGGTCAAAAAATCCCACAATAATTTTAAATTCAAGAAATTCTCACATTAATCAGAAGGAAAAGAGAAGGATCTCCACCACTTATTTTGTTGAGGTCAGATATAACGGTGTAGATTAATCATATATAACAAATACAATTGTATTTCAATAATTGAAAGTAGAGTTGTATATCAAAGAAATGATCTCCACTACTTATTTTAATGAAATCAGGTTATAACGGTGTAGATTAATCGTATATAAATAGAGTTATATAACAAATACAATTGTATTTCAATCATTGGAAGTAGAGTTTTATATCAAAGACAATTGTATCATAGTATCTATAAACGCAGTTACGCGAGTAAATCTGCTAGTTATATACACGACAAATTATCGTAGTGGTTTGGTGCGACCCATTCCCTTTGTACAGTACTGGACGAATGGTTAAATTGCCGAGAAGAGTACCAAAAATACGAGAGATCGGCTACAGTTACAGCTACTCCTCTGTAGCGTAAAAGATTTCTACATGTCGAAGTCTACTATTACACGATGGCAGAGCCTTTGTCACTAGGAGATATATATATTCCTGGCGCTAGCTAGCACTCCGTGAATGCAGCCTTCCTTGGCCGCAGCGGCGACCTCCTCACCTCCGACGAGCTCCGCCGCAGCAGCACCTCGACCACGCACAAGTTCAGCATCATCGCCCTCCTGTCGATCTCACTGTGCCTCGACGCAGCACGACGCGTCGTCTTCGGCGGCGACGCGCCACATTTGCTCTCGGTTTTTAGTGAGCGCGGGAGCACGGAGTTTAAGCACGCGCCGACGATCCGGCCCAGCAGCTGCAGCGGCGGCGACCACCGCGCTTTTGCTCGCAGCTGACGGAAGCTCCACGCCGTGGAGCCGGCGACGAGGACCGGACGCCGCCGGCCGAGCCTGACCCCTCTGGCAGCCGCCGGCCACGCCGGTGTCGTCG
Organism: Otatea glauca; assembly: GCA_036346275.1. NCBI lineage: Eukaryota > Viridiplantae > Streptophyta > Magnoliopsida > Poales > Poaceae > Otatea > Otatea glauca. The sequence continues at coordinate 30,636 of JAYEVK010000392.1, forward strand.
CCGGTAACCGCTGGTAGCTCCTGATCCGGTGGTGCGCCCAGCGCGACCGCACGCTCCGGCACACCCGGGAACCGATTGATCCTTGCATGTCGCAACAGAATCCCGTGCAAGAAAAACTTACCGAATGTATTCGTCTAATTGCCTCGTATTCTATGAACTGGTGAGAGGCAACATACAACGAGATGGCTGGAGATGTTCGAGTCGCTGTGTATTTCTAATGGCCGAGCTAGCTAGCTAGGCGTGACTTGTGGTTTTACTTCACTAGAGTTGAATGGAATTTAAGTTTTTGCTGTTTCGGTCCAGTCGTGCAAGCTGCTGGCCTTGACCTGACCGAGTTGCCGGTGCAGTCGGTAAGACTAATGGCAGTACTCACTAATTAACCCTGCTACCTACGCTGAGTTGACTTTGTGGAGGATGAGGCAGAGACAGATGGCAGACTATTTTAACAGCTTATTGCGACAGCTGTTGATTTCGTTGGACGCGGCATTCTCTCCCGGTGCAAAAAAATAAGCGGCTGATAGCGACACAAAGTTTGGGCCAAGGATTGGAACACTAGCTTGCAGCAGGTCCATATTTGAGCCCGGTTGGAGAAGAAGATCATGCATCGCATGCGCCTAGTCGTGCTTCTTCGTGTGCGCAACCCACATAAAAACAGATGTAGCGCGGACGACGAGAGAAGACCAACCAAACACAAGCAAAGGAGCCATTCTATTAGTAGTACTATTCAGTAGAATAGAAATTTTATAGTGGATAACAGTGGATAACAAAAATTAAATCTAACTATTGATTTGTTAAATATATTCCTACTACTACTGTTTTGTCATAGGAAATATAATAAATACTAGCTAATATGATCTATTGAATAAAAAAATAAACATCCATAAACATTCGGGTGATAAGTATCAAACCCTTAAATTTAATACACCGTCAAAGAGCTCTAGGCGCTGAACTTTTGGGTGGTAAATTTAGAGGATGCTGCAACTACAACATTCCAGGCGAAATGTTGGTAGCTCGTGATCCGGGGCACTCGTGCAGGAGATCAGAAGCCGTCCGTCGCAACAGCTAGCACACCGAGGTGCAAACGGACGGCCTGATTCGCCCGCATGCACGCGCAGATGGTGCGGTGCAAGCATCTGGATGGGGGCCCCCTTCCATTGGCGGAATTCCACCTCTTGTCTGCATCGTCGTTGCATGCGTGGACCCCACCCGTCATACACCTCCTTGGCTCCTCCTTCCTCATCTTAGCTTTATTAGCGTTAATTAATGGCATTTGGCCTATCAAATAGAAAATCAAACCACATGCACTTATATCAACTCACAAGATCAAGTGGCTGACATCTTCACCGAAGCTTTACCAGCGCACAATTTCAAGAACCTGCGACTCAGTCTCAATCTGTTTTCACCCGAGTTGTGATTGAGGGGGCATGTTAAACAGTCGGTTAGCTAGACATAATCCTAGAGATAAAGTAGCGCCGTCGCAACTAGCTAGCAGCATCCACGTAATAGCTAGCAACTCATTTGCATTGTGTTCTGAGCATCACCTAGCTAATAGGTTGTACTCATCATAAGCAATGGCAGTGCTTCAGAAATGAGCGAGAAGGCGAGTATTAGAGAGGAGACCCCGTCGCGCCGCCGCCTGTGAGCACTGGACGGGTTGAACGCGCTGTCCCGCCGGTACGTCTGCCCCAGCGTGCCCACTATGCCCATCACCGGCGCCAGCGGCCCGTACGCCTCCCCACGGGTACTCGTACGGCTCAGCTGGCGGAGGGTTGCACTCGGGCGTCGCCTCCGGTCTGACCAGTGGCATATGCGGAATAAAAAATACAGTGAGTACTTGTGAGAGGAAGTTAACGTAACAAAACTGTACTAAAATACATGTAATTCAAAATACTTAGTGCAATATAAATTTATATGTAAATAGAAAAAAATCAAAGTAAGAATGTAAAATACACCTAAGATGCCTTGGTAATGAATATAACACATTGAATGCTCGTGTATGCGTGTGAGTAGCAATCTGTAGAACAAAGGTAGCTAAATTAGAAAGACAATTAGAAAATTATGAGTAATTACAAATATTGAAATAAAATGCAACATACTGCAAAACCGCTATGACTAGAACCAGACGGCAAGTCTATTATATGATATTTCATCTTTTGGAAGCTATCCATAATTATTTTATCATCAATGCTTTTAAATATCTCGCTCAATATAGCACACTATCAAGTTATTGAGCCAATCATCGGAGACTATTGCGCAAGTCTGTTTTTAATAATTTTCATTGCCAAAAAAAATCTTTTAAGTGATGCCATTACCACACCAATGGAAAGGTTCTGTTTTTTTCGGTTTCAACCATCATTTTTGGCGAGTCTTGAAAGATCTTGACATCCACGGAATTCTACGCTTCTCCTAACATTGAGAATGTAGTTTTGAAGCTGAGTTCTTAACAATATACACTCACCCATGGTGAAGTCATCAACATAAATCTTATCAAGCTGTATAGGCCTGTCCACATCAAACTTAGAGAACATGCATACCAATAGCTCTGTAGAAACTTCATTGAAGTGATTTATCTCTGACTTAGTGGCATCAATGGCAGCATAGAAGATGTTAACTCTGTAGAAATGATCATGAGTCACTATATGACCTCGACGTGCCATTTGACCCATAATTAGGGTACTTTTATTCATATCTAGAATAGTGATACCATTTGCTTCACAAAAACTTTTTGCTCGTTCGAACAATGGCTCCCACCCGTTATTCTCCATGTTCTGTAAGTTCCCTTTCACATCCATAATCAAACTCATGGCATAAACAATGTCTAGATCCTTTCTTTGGAATCCATATGATAACTCATTTTTAATGCCCAATAAGTTCAACATCAAATGCAAGATGAATACAAATTCAAAACTTTCTATTTTTCTTATCAAATCATACACTCCATTAGAATTAGACGGTTGATGACTATCATCACTTACAATTTCTAGCACCTCCTTTGTTGCTTCTCACATTTGACACAGACAGAGCAAGGTTTTGATTATTGAAATACTTATATGCTTGCCAACAAAAGTTGTGAGTACTATTAGATCCACCAATATGATCATTCAAACTTATCATAGCCTTCCTCCAATTAACAAATCCATCTTTTGTGAATGCATCATTGCTAAAGTATTTGGGATGTGCTGGACTCTTGAAAAGAAAGCAATAGAAGTAAAAGACGGTTTTCTTTGGCACGCTATATTCCAACCAATCAAATTCCTTGAATCATGATTCTTGAAAATACCTCGAACAATCCATTATTTTCCTTGGAAAAACATAGCCAAATAGTCGAGTTAGACTCTTCAACAAATATACCCTCCTCACTTGATCTCTAATTTCATTGGGATAATCATCAATTGGTACACGACATGCTGAATTAGCGATAATATCATCCGGATAAAATCAATTTGAGGCTTCTTTGGTTGTGTTGTACTCTCGTTGGTTTGAGGATTGCTTGCACTTGGATTGTTCTAGGAATAGCTATGCCAAATTCGTTTGTCCATCTTTTATGAATCTACAATAAAATTTATAGAATCTATAATAAATTGACACTATACCAGAGAAACGAATAATTAAAATTATACTATGATATTTTATCTTTTTACAATTAACTAATAAACCAAAAATTTAAACTATATGATGAAATTTTATATTTTTAGCATTCACAAATCAACCAATAATTAAACTTAAAAAACCAAAATCTTACCTTTTAGGCATCCAGCATTATCCTCTCGTCTTTAGGCTAAAGGAGGACTGAGTCACTTAGGGCCTGTTTGGGGAGTCAGTGGTGGTAAAATCGCTGCTTTTGGTTCTTTGGTCAGAAGCATTTATGAGTGACGATCGTAGCTTTTCTTGTTATGTTGTTTGGCAAACTGCCTGCTGTAGCTGTAGCTTTTGAGGACTAACCGAAATGGAAGGTAGCAACATAGTGAAGTACAGCGGCATCTGAGTGGGGAGGTGTCGTGGAGACGACGAGGCGGGGTGGCAAAGGTTGGGAAGGCGGAGCGAGCGAGTTAGGAGAAGTTCAAGCGAAGTCACAGCTGAAAAGCTCCTCCTCAGCAGCTGCAACTTTTGGGGTGCTTCTGCTGTGATTTAGCTTCCCAGCTGCTTTGCAGCCATACTATTTGGGAGAGCTTTTAGCCCAAAGCTGAAGCACAGCTCCCCAAACAGCCCCTTAGTCTCCTCAGGACAACGGGACCTCGGCTCTCCCGAGTCCTGACTCGGCGCGGCACCCCTCCTCCATGCAACGCCGGCCCCCTCCTCTCACAGCCTTGCCCCCTCTGTCGTTGGCCGGCAGCTTGAGGGACCGCACTGGCTTGCCGCGCCGGTGCGAGCCCACTCAGTCACCGCCCCCACCTCGATGGCACGCCGTTGCTGGCTCCCAAACCCTGAGGACGACCTCACACTATTGCCGAGCGGCCGTGCACTACCTACCCGCCTCCTCCGTCCTTAGAGGGCCGGTGGTGTTGAAACAGAACGCCAAAAAACTTTGAAACAATTTTCTCTTTATTACTTCTCACTCTGTTCGCTTACAAAACTCAAATCTACCCCTATATTTATACCCAAAATTACAACCCTATTTAACGAAATAGGATTATACTTCTTTGTCCTAATCGGACTCCTCATCCTAAATTTTCTTAATACAAACTTTCAAACTATAACTTTTCTATTACAAGATTATTTCTATCAATCACCCCCTTAATCTTGTAACACAACTCTAACTCATTGAGGCAATCAGTCTCAACTACGATTTGCCCAACTCATACTCAACACAGGATGGTGAACGCATCTCCAAGGAGTTTCATCTTCTTCTTGCTGGCCATACCACCGGTGACACACCTCGCTGACAATTACGACCTTTTGCTTTAGCTCCAATTGTCTTTTCATCGATAATGCAACTTGACGGTGACGCAGACTCGGATTAGAGCTTACCCATGAGAGAACTTAGACGCACATGTAAGAACTCTCATGCACGCACATCTAGAATGACGACCACAACTCCTCAACATCCTGGACTCATATTTGACGAACTTGACTTTGGATGACGAACGCATCTTCTCAACGTCCCGGACTCGTCTTCGACGGACTTGACTTTGGACGGCGAACACACCTCTTCAACGCCCGAGTCGTCTTCGACGGACTTGACTTTGGACAGTAACGCCCCGAAGTTAACTTTGATGAATTTGACTTTGGTTGCTATAGTTCTCCACTTACTGTGCCGCTAGAATTTCTTGTTTGCTTTAGCACATGACTCCTGGAGCTTGGTTGCTACTGCCCGTACAAAGCGACGCATACTGCCACACGTCACGCTTCGCCCTGCTACGCGCCTGGTTGAGTTCCCAAGCCTCCTGCATCGTACGCCCTAGCAACTGCGTCACATTGGGAACTCCGCCTCCCTCTACTATTTTTCTCACGCCGCCGCGCATCGCCTTCTTGCGCCAGCCACTCGCCGCGCCCAGTTCGGCCACGCCGGCCATGTCATCGTAGACCGCGGCGCTTCCGTGCCCTGGCTCTTTTGGTGCCGCTTCTCGGGTGTTGCCCCCTCCGGAGTCTTCTCCTCTTGAGGAAGCAACGGATTGATCTAAAATCTTAGACTCTGATATCAATTGTTGAAACAGAACGTTAAAAATTTTAAAACAATTTTTATTTTATTACTTCTCGTTCTATTCATTTACAAAACTCAAATCTACTTCTATATTTATACCCAAAACTACAGCCCTATTTAATAGAATATGATTCTATTTCTTTGTCGACTCCTCATCCTAAATTTTTTTAATACAAACTTTCTTATTATAAGATTATTTTTATCAGACGACCCCTTGCGGGCCTCACCTCGCACCCGCTTGGGAGTCGGGAGCCGAGCTGTAGCTGGTCTGCCGTCTGATGGTGAGTCGTCTTCTTGCCTGAGATTTGATAAGGATTAGAGGATTGGATTTTGGAATTAGGGATGGAAGACTAGGGATTGAGTTTAGTTCAAGTTAAGACTATGACTAATTGTCTAGTGAGCTGGTCGGCACCACACCTGGACCGTGGTCCATGGACGTGGACTCTTTCTTCAAACTCACCTCTATGGCTCGGCCTGCTTCTTGTGCGGCGCGCCCCTGCTTCCTCACATCTTCTATGGCTCTGGTCCATAGAAGTGGACTCTTTCTTCAAACTCACCTCTATGGCTCAACTTGCTTCTTGTGCGGTGCGCCCCTGCCTCCTCCCGTCCTCCGTGGCTCCACCGGCCGACAACCAGTGCTCAGCCACCAGATACCACAAAAAAGGCGACGGTCATTGGCCCTCACGCACCTCACGTGCATCTGCCATTGGCTCCGACGGCGGAGGGTAGTACCCGGGTGTTGCCTCCAGCTCCGTTGGTGGAGGGTAGTAGTACCCGGGCGTCGGTTCAGGCTCCGACGGCGGCGGGTTGTGCGATGGGAGCGCCAGCGGGTGTGGTTGCGGGTCCACGTCGCAGACGCACATGAGGCACTTGTTCGTTCGTTACTGCTCCCAGTGACGGGGACACGGCCATGGAGACGAGCATTATCATTTGGAGCGGCAGCATTTTGCTTGGCTTTCTCATATTTCGTCAGGGATTAGCAGATGGATAGCAGTGGTTCAGTAATCAATGGGCCGCGAATCATTGGCATACCTGAGTTTGTGTTTGTAGTTTTTTTGTCTTGCTGGTGCAACCGCTGCTCATTTCTTGGGGGGTTGTGTGCTCTGCTTCTGCAAATCATGCAAACCGAATCAGATTAATATTACTGCTCCGCTCTCTTGGTAAGCTTGGTGCTTACTTTAACATCTACAAGTCCTCGTTGGTAAATAGTTGGTGCTTACTTTAATCTCTTCAAGTTCTCGTCGGTAGGTTGTTGGCTTCTAGCTTCATCCGTCTTGACTGGCCCAGTGCAACACAAGCGGGAAGAAGAGCAGGTTCTAGAGGATAACACGAAGGACGTACTACAGTTTAATACGCGAATAGAAACGCTTTCCTGAACATTTTTCGCTTGTCCTAATGGCTGTTCGACTTTAGTGTAGTCCTTATCCGGTAGCAGTAGCACTCGTGTGCTTACTGCTTAAGCATACCAGCAGACAGAAGACGGAACACAACAGGTCCCTCAATACAGATATAAGCCTAAAGTAGGACAAGATAACAAATACTAGTATTGAGGTGGCGACTTGACCGGAACCATACATGCATCGTCTGTCATTGAAGTAAACTAGCAGATTTACCGTTAGATATTATAATAAAGTTATCTTCGATATACAACTCTGCTTGCGTGTAGAATAGCAAAACTACGCGTAGCCTTGATTAACGCTACCGTATATGTGTGTGTGTGTGTATATATATATATATATAGTATAATTACATGGGACACCATGGTGCCTAACCATGATCTAAAAGGATATTTTCCTATGTATTTTCATGTGAATTTTTTGAAATTTTTAAGATGCGAGTTTAACCAGGTTTACTAACTTTTATAATTAAAATATAATTATATTTGTTATACTAACTCATATATATATATATATATATATATATATATATATATATATATATATATATATATATATATATATATATATATATATATATATAAACTACATCGTCACCAAAATAAATAAGTAGTGATCTTTCTCTTTTTTCCTTTTGATTAATATGAGAATTTCTATAACTTTTTTATGATTATTATAGGATTTTCTCTCTTAAAATGAAAAGAGGTCACTAGTTGTTTTTATTTATACAGATACATTTATACAGATACAAAGAAGTAACGGGATGAAACATGCGCTAGTAGTGGTCATCAGGCGCATGCACAAGCTGTACAGAAGCAACAACAGTTCGCGATGTCAAGCACTCGTACATGCACGCGTATGTAACGAACAGGAAAGCAAGCACAAATCGTCCAGAGTTGCTCCTCAATTTCCCCTTCTCTAGCATCCTTCCACCTCTATTATTCCCCTGATCCAGCGAACTCCTCCGTGCATTGTGAGTGCTCGCCATTGATCGATCGGATCCCCTGACACTGCATGCACGGCAGTGCAAGATGTATCGTGATCCTTTCGACTTCTGAACATGTGGGGCTAGCGACCGGATGGAACCGCGGATCAGAAGAGCGTTCAGTAGCTGCTGGAGAAAGCCGTCCGGCTGAAGCATGCCGAGTTGCCAACCCCTGGGGATGCATACTTGAAGAAGAGCTACGCTGCTGGGCGTCGGGTTTGCCAAACGATGACGAACCGGTAGCGGTGAAGAAGCCGCCTGGTGATGGTTCACGCGAGCCAAAATCCTGCATCATCCCATGGAGCATGGACTGGAGTTGGTCCAGGCTATACACGGGCTCCTGCACAACAAATGTGCTGTTAATGATCGATGTGCCTAGTTTCCGGCAGCATTCGCTCTCTTTTAATATTCGATTTAGTCCTACCAGAATCTTACAATCTGAAGTTTCGAAGCGACATCCAAGCATGTTAATAGTATATATTACAAAGACAAAGAAACGTTGGTATGTAACAGAACTTCACCATTGTTCTAGATTCCTAGCGAATTTTCTTTGAATGGGTTCCCGTGATCTTTCTAGTGGTATTTCTGAAGAACTTCCTTTTTTCAAAAAGAATTCCAGTATCGTACAGTTACTGTAAAACATGCCTAACTGAAAGGAATAAACTGGATTGGGTTAAAAATTCCCAACTCAAGAAGGAAACAATCTAAGGTGGCATGAAGACGGGTTAGTTACCTCTCTCCCCACGGTGGCCATGAGCGAGAGCATGTCTTGAAGGAAGTCGTGGAAGCCCTGATAATACAAGAAAGCACACTCCCGAATAAGATTAACGCTCACAGGCTAGCGAACGAACACGAATGGAACCATTAAAAGAAGCTCAACACGCGAGTTGGTCTTCAGTATAGTTACCTCCACGTCTTCTTGGTCGCCGTCGAGTGGATCGTACATCCCGGCGTCGTAGAGCGTCCTCCTCTTCTCGTCCGACAACACTGCAGGAAACAATCATCTTCACACGTTAGCTAACGCATCCAATGCACAGGCACGAGAGGCAGAGAGATGGCAGGGCGAGCGAGCGAGCGAGGGATCTGAGTACGTGCCTTGGTAGGCCTCGTGTATCTGCTGGAACCTGGCCTTGGCTTCCTCCGCGGTCGCCGGGTCCATACGGCCACTCCTGATCTTGTCCGGATGCCACCTCTGCACCATGACACACACAGATAGATCGATTTCCCTCCAAAACTGTCATGCTCTGTTTCTCAATCTCCCGCGCAAACCGAACCAAACGAAACCAGGAGAAGTCAAAGCCAGAGGGCCACTCACCATGGCGAGGCGGTGGTAGGCGGCGCGTATCTCGGCGGCGGACGCGCCGGGGTGGACACCGAGCACGGCGTAGTGTGACTGCGACGACTGCGCCTTCATCCTCCTCCCCTGCCTCCAGCTGTCCCAAGACGATTCCTATCTACGCGCGCTCTGCTCTCCTCTCCCGCTCGCGCGCTGGCGCTGGAGAACTACTACTAGTAGTATCAACTTTGATGGTGACCGGAAATGGGCGACGAGGAAGTGTCGCGAAGGAGGCAACTGGTGTATATAAAGGCGCGGAGGTGGCAAAATATCTCGCGCGCCGCGGGGAGGTGGAAGAGAGGGGGAGAGAGGATAGACGAAGCGTTGCGAAGAGTGCGCGGGAAATATGTGGAGTCGGGAACGTTCGGGAGCGGTCGATCAGTAAGCGGAGCCTGCCGCGTCGCCACTTGATGTCCCTCGAGCTGAGGAAGTCTCGGTGTATTTACCGTACGGCAGAGACAACCGTATAGGTTTGGTCAGTCCGGTACAGCCGATTGATTGGTCATGATTCACACTCTCCCTGACATGACTCTTACGGCTAACCATACAAATTCTATCTGCACTGACACAATCCCTCTGAGTGGCCACTATGGAAGAGCTCGGCGGCGTGCAGCAAGGTAGAGACCGTGGAGGAGTGGCGGCTGCAAGCCTGCAATGGAGTTTGGTGGCACGCGAGAAGGCCAGCGCTAACCACACATGAGCGTGGCTAGCGAGAGCAGTGGCTGCGGGTGAGCTCTACGGCATGAGAGTAGGCAAGCAACATCCATTACTATATAAATATACATCACAATCGATTCTTTTTTTATCATCACAGTCGGTTCTGATGGCGACACAAAGTCATAAGACAGAGATGAGACAATATTATTACAGTCGGTTCTCGCTCGATAGAGATATGACGGTCATCTCTATCGGTTCTTTGTAAGAAGCGATAGAGATGATCAGATCATCTCTATCGGTTCTTTTTAAGAAGCGATAGAGATGAGGAAGTCATCTCTATCGTCCTCATCTCTATCGCTTCTTATATATAATCGATAGAGATGAGTTTATCATCCCTATCGCTTCTTACAAAGAACCGATACAGATGACCATCACATCTCTATCATTTTAACCGATAGAGATGACCGTCATATCTCTATCGCTTCTTATAAAGAACCGATAGAGATGATCTGATCATCTCTATCGCTTCTTACAAAGAACCGATAGAGATGAACACCATCATCTCTATCGCTTCTTATATAGAATCGATAGAGATGAGTTTATCATCCCTATCGCTTCTTACAAAGAACCGATACAGATGACCATCACATCTCTATCATTTTCTTGTGAGAACCGACAGAGATGAAGGGATGTGCTGTGCTATTTTCTAATTCACCTTCCAATCAGCACATATTCCACACAATATGCACATATCACATTCACACAGAAATTACAGACAACATATCACATTCAAAGAACATAAACACTATGTTACAACAAACACATATCACATTCGTTAATAAAATAGAACGTAAACATGCTTAACCGTACACATGCAATCGCATTCAGATATGTAATAGTGTTCACATCTGGCCTAGTAGGAGCTTTCGGGATCTCTAAACCGTCCATCCTCCGACAAGCATTCTATCCGATTACCACCGCATAAGTGGTCTCGTATCTTGTTGAGTGCAAGGTCGTCTATACTCTTACGGGGATATTGGTATGTTGCAAAATAGAAACGAGTGCTCTAATTTAAGTTTTCAAATTTCTATGTGAAAGACTAATTGTATAATAATGCATGTACTACCTTAGGGAAGCGATGCAGCCGGCAATCAAGATCACCATGTGTTGCATGACATACAAACCACAGCGGTCGTCGCTGCCCTGTTGATGACACTGTGAAGAAAGAAAAATAAATTAAGAGACGAAGAAAATATGTCAGAAAATCTAAATCTTATATATGATAGCCACTTGTACCATGAAGCGGACAAACTCCAGCTTGGAGCCCTTTTTGTCGTCGTGTGTCCCTCCTGCTTCGACGTATTCCTTGAAACCCCTATATACATTGGAGAGACGCCGTTGAGTAAAAAAATAATGAACGTAGTTAAATACAGAAAATGTTAGATAAGAGTGGTGCACTTACTGCTCCAAAGGAGGCTTGATCGCGTAGGCCATCGGTCTCTTATCAATCGAATTAAAAGTGTACACTTTGTTGTCACCCGGACGGAGCACGAGTAGAACCCAGTGGTCGCTTATTAAATGGTATGTAGCGAAGAAAATAAGTTCACATACGGTTTCAGTGCGTAGACGTAATTGAACGGTGAAGTAGCACTTACTCCTCGTGGTACGGGAGTAGAATGAAGTCCTTCTTCGACTCAGCTTGCAATGCCCTCTTGATGTAGGAGGCAACCCATTCCGGTTGAAGCCTAGCCATCGTCGCGGACACAAGTTCAGGGTCCACGAACCCAACTAGATGTCGATTCGTCACGACTTGCTGCCTCATCGCCCTACAACTCGCATTGAATGTTAAAAAGCGTAATGCAAAATCCTATGTAAGTCATAAGGTCGTGCAACGTGGTGCGATACTCACAGCGTCCAGGATCGTACAGTAGAAATATCGATGGCTATCAGTTGGTACAGACGGAACAGATCCTCAAAACTAATTGGGAATGTCCCATCCTCCTCGCGGTGGAAATGTCCCTTTCTGTATCTAACATTGAAGTCGATACTCTCGCTCTCTTTCGCTTTGTCAACGTAACATCCATGGAGCTGTCGAGTCCATATGCCTAGAGCATTCAATTTGCTGGGAGGCAGAAAGGGCTTTCCATGTACGTAGGCCTTAAATTCATAAGGAGTCTCCGAGGCCGAGGCAGTGGGCCTTTCATGTACCTGAGGCGGCGCTGTGGCCTTTGTGAGCCTAGCCTTTTTAGCAGAGGCCTCCAGTGATTCTGTGGTTGTCGTGCTAGTCCTTTTATGCACCAGATCTGTACTTTGTGCAGGGCTCGTCACGGTCGTGGGAGCAGGCGCAGGTACGGTAGAAACCTACAAAGCACGCGCACAATTAAGTAACTTGTTGCAATACTCTTTGGAATGGTACGAAGACGTGAGGATGTTTACCTTGACCAAGACGACGCTGTCGTGGGCCACTTGATGAACGACATCGCGCTAGCCCGAGAGTGGTGATGTCTTCGTTGGGGGGGAGCTCGAGCACATGTGATAAGAAGGCTTCGTGGACGTAGTCCACCTGGACCCTCATGTAGCCCTTCCCCAAAAGCTGACCATGCACCGTGTCGGTCTCCTTGCATGGAAATGCAACCCCGCGTGCAGCCTCAACAGGAAATCTGTCTTCCGTCAGGGTGAGCTGGCACTTGGTAGGCGCATGCAAAAAGTGCGCAACTTGAGAGAAATCATATGAAGAGTTACCCTCGCACCATTAAGTTAGGCAAAATTAATTATTACCTTCAGCTGGGGACCAGACTTATCATTTTTGGAATCGCAGCTACTTGGTAGGGGCACAGGTTTCTCTATAGTAGGCGGGGGCATCTGGCTCTGACTCTGGGAGATCATCGCCATCATCTCGGCCCTTAGGCGCTCCTCACGTGCCATTATCTCTACCCTCATCTCCCCTCACGTGCTATCATCTGCACCCTCATCTCCCCCCTCATCTCCTCCGAGATCTCCTCCCTCAGCTGCTCCCTAAGCGTGTCCTTCAGGCGCTCCGCACGTGCCTCCTATGTTCTTGATCTAGTACTCGCAACAGCATCTTGGAAGTAGGACTTCTTCGTATGCCCTGCCCCTGTGGCAAGCACCTGACCCTTATGGTCGGGCTTCCCGATCGCAGAGGATAGGATGTCATTTGACACTTGGCTAAGAAAGGTCCCCTGCTCTTTCCTCTGGCTTACCTCCTCCTGCAAGAAGCGAGTATGAATTAGATCTGAAATACAACAGGAATGGTCTACTGCAATGTAGTAAGTTTGATATCTTACGATGCTGGAGACGACTTGCGCGGTAGTGAGGTTTGGTACTACCAGCTGTCCATCCGCGGTTTTCTTTGTCCTCGCTAATACCGACCACGTGCCGCTCCTCACATATGTGCAAGTAAGGCATCGCTGTCCCGAGTTGGCGCACTCCTCGGCTAGTCGTGCCCATTCTTTCTTCCTTCGTAGCCGCTGAACCGAGGTGGTGCGCGTGCGTGTTCGACCTCAGGTAGCAACGTTCCTCTGTCTTAGCTCCTCCGCCTCGGGCGTACTCTTGATCCTCGTGAACTCCTCCCAAACATCGGGAGTCACGAACGGATACCTCTCGAATGGTGTACGGCCTTTTAGCACGTACTCACTATGCATATAGACCCTGAAGTGCCTCAGAGCTACACCCATACTCTTCAAGGCGTACCGCCTGGCATTGTTTTCATCATCCTCTTCTATAATCCATTTTCCCTTAACCTCATCCCACAGCCGGTTCTTCTGCTCCGCGCTGACCTCCTTTCTCCAATCCTTAATCGTTATGGGAACTCTCTCCCTCACCAGTTGCCCGAGGAATGAGCGGTATCGCCCCTTACACTTGGGAGGAACTGTGCAAACGCCCGTCGCATTGAAGTGGAGAATTTGCGGCGTTCTCCCCATGGCCCCTTTGCTCGGTCCTCGGGCCTTCCTCACCTTACTCGGCCCCTCGATATTTGGAACCTGGCTTGGCTCGATACTTGGAAGTTGGCTGGGCCCCTCATGAGCACCTTCTACTCTTTCTGGCGATGAGCCGATGCTCTCTAATTGCACATTTTGAGTTTTCTTATCTACCATGGACATATATTTGACATGAGAGAAAGCAATTCGTAGCTATTAGGTGAAGTTGATAATAAATCATTGTTCTAGTATATTGCAGTACATTAACAGAGGAAAGAATGATCTTCAAGAAAAGTCTATATGTTGACCAACTAAATACGTACGAACGATAACTCCTAATCTCTAAATAGGTTTGGTCTTAATCCCATTCGAGGATATGTGGTTCGGGCAAGTTCCTGAGGTGTTGTACAACTCCAGAGAAAATTTCGGCAGCATCTCCCCGCTGTTCTCCAGATACACGTCTCGACAACTGGTCAAGAGGGGTGTGCATCCGGAGAACACCAGGGAGACACTACCGAAATCTACTCTGTGAGTTGTACAATACCAGAACTTGCAAGAACCACATATCCTCGAAGCTATCAAAATACGTGGACAATTCGAGACTGCTTGCTTATAAATATGTCATTCCGGCATATTTATAAATAAGCACTCTCGAACAGGAGACGTAGGTTACGCAACCTAAACTCTTAACATATGCTGAGTACAGAATCACATATGGGAAAGTAATGAAAAAAGCATCGTAACATACATGGAAACAGGATGAGGTAACATGTATATCATGAATAATTGAATGTAGAGGGCAACCCATCAATTGAATATATAATGGAAACAGGATGATGAGATTTCTATGTGATAAATATATCAATCTATAATTCTTGTTATTTGGGTTTAGATATGAGGGCAACCCATCAAAAGCAAGCAATAGAGGGTGCTCCGCATAAATATCAAAGATGTAGATAACAACTCAGCACAGCCAAGCACTGGAGGCAACATGCATATCATGAAAAATTGAATATAGAAAGCATGTACGAATAGGCAAAGTTATATGCAGACTGGGAACTAAGTTGTTCTTTTCATGATGCTGTAACCATTCACATATCAATTATGTACTACTGGTTTTTTTAACGCTATGTAAATTATTACATGTGTAACTATTATTAAGAATATCTCAAGAGTACAATAACAGCTTTAGTGTCATGAAGAAAAGGTAATGACGGAGAACGGTCATTCGAGAGTCATGCAACTACATAGATCTTTACTTTGAAAATGTAGAGCAAGGTTTTCGAGCAATGGCATTACACAAGAATAATAACCCTCTGGACACTCTAGTCTTAACAAAGAAGCTTGCATGATTGTCATACCAAGGGCCATGAGTCTCAATTGCCGACAAAGTGTATAATGTTTCGTTTCACTAACTAAACTCTCCCGGTAACAGCATCCAAAGCTACTGAATACACAAACAGGTGGACTTAGCCAATCAAACAAACGCCTCTGCAGCCAAAATTTCCTTCTCCCTGCACAGCCACCCCAACCGAGAGACAGAAAGGGAGGGGCGGGGCGGCCTCACCTGGCAGATGTCGCACTTGAGCACGGCCGAGCAGCGGCGGGCGCGGGGGAGGCGTCGTCGGAGAGGAGCGACACGCGCTGGTGCTTCCCGACGAGCTTGTTCGCGGCGTGCACCTCCTCGTCGCAAGCGGTGCAGAGCACGGCCTCGTTGGCGCAGCACAACACCGGTGAGCCGGGGCGTGAAGGCAGAGGGGCGTCGACGGGTGGAGGGGCAACGTCGGTGACGTGGGGCGAGAGGGGTGGAGGGGCGGCGGGTGGCGCGGCGGCGAGGGGCGGCGGGTGGGCGACGGGTGGCGTCGGGCGGAGGGTGGGCGACGGGTGGCGCGGTTCGGCGGGTGGAGTTAGGGCGGAGGGCGGGTGGGTGGCGTCGGGGGCGAGCGGCGGGGTGGGCGACGGGTGGCGCTGGGGCGAGGGGTGGAGTTGAAGCGGAGGCGGCGGGTGGGCGATGGGGTGGCGTCGGGGCGGAGGGGCGGGGTGGGCGGGCGGTGGCGCGGGGCGGAGGGGCGGGGTGGAGTTGGGGCGGAGGGGCGGGGTTGCGTGGGCGACAGAGGGGCGGCGGGTGGCGCTGGGGTGGAGGGGCGGCGGGGTGGGCGATGGGGTGGCGTCGGGGGTGGAGTTGGGGGCGTGTGGGGGCGGTGCGTCCGGTCGGGAGGCTTAATTAGGGTTTGCTGAAATGTGTGAAGTGCACGGATTTAATGTCAATTGCGTTATCTCTGTCGGTTCCCCACAGAACCGACACAAACAAAACAACAACGTTTGTATCGGTTTTTTTATCAAACCGACACAAACAAAAACATCACTATCGGGTTTTTTATAAAACCGACACAAACAAAAATATCCCTATCGGTATTCTAATAAAACCGACAAAAAAAATAAAAAATCTCCAGTTTCCTCATTACACAAAAAATCAAATCAATATCGGTTTTTTTCTTAAAACCGACACAAAAAATGAAACCTCACTATCGGGTTTTTTATAAAATCGACACAAACAAAAATATCCCTATCAGTTTTCTAATAAAACCGACACAAAAAATAAAAAATCACCAGTTTTCTCATTACACAAAAAATCAAGAATCACTATCGGTTTTTTCATAAAACCGACACAAAAAGTTTAATATTACTATCGGTTTTCTTATGAAATCGACACAAAAAATTAAAAATCACTATCGGTTTTTAATAAAACCGACACAAATAGCAAAATATCACTACGGTTTTGAAGGACCATGTGGAGGTCCATCCATATGTGTGATGAGTATTTGACTTTATTTGAGCAAGGTGTGCTCAAGTTTGAGTTTGATTTGGATTGATTTTCAAAATGAAGCAATTTGAGTTGTCTTTGCCAGGAGTGGCAGTACCGGTCGTATGGACGCGGTAGTGGGCATTGCTATGTGAGGAGTTTCCTTGTCTTTGATGGTTGCAGGGCGACGGTGCTAGGTCATGGTGAGGCGAAGGATGACCGGGGCTAGGCGAGGAGCGTCGGAGGTCCAGACGGTTGGGAGATCGCCGGAAGATGATCGGAGACGGAGTCCGGGCAAGTCAAGAAGACAAGGAAAGGAGTTGATGCTAGCTAGATGCCGTGTGGATCAATGAGGGCCGTCGGATTGAGGTCTAGTTGATAGGTTAGCGGGTCTAGGTAGTATGCTTTGAAAACCGTGCAAGAAAACCCGGTATGTGTGTGGGTTTTGGGTTAGCCCTTGCATGGCTGTGTGTGTGGGTTAATCCTAGCCCTTAGATGAGTGCTCTAGGGTTGAGGGACTCATCCAAGGGTGGTAGGTGGCCCAAGAGTAGTATAAATAGGGGTGGAGGGGTAGCCTCCTTCCCTTGAAGGTGTTGAGGTTTTTGATGCTCATTTGAGCTTTGCCCACATGAATGTGAGGCTTTGTAACCTCCCCTTCCAGAAATGAAAGTTTTATTCATCCACCTTTGAATTTATTTTATGATTTACATTATGTCTTTACTTTACGCAATTTAAATTCAGCATTTACTTTCCCGCAATTACATTCCCGCAATTTACTTTCAAGTAATTTGGATTTGCCTCCCCTCCTTCTAAATGCTGCTGTTCTTGGATGTTTTGAGTGTGTTCATATGGTTTTACATCTCTTTTGCACTCTTGGATTGAGTAGAGAACATCTTTTCTTTCAAGTTCCAACTTTGTTCTGAACTTGTTCTTCGCGCAGCAGTCAGTGTTTGATTTTTGTAAAAATATAGAAAAATCATTTTTGAGTGATTCTTGTTGGAGGAGGTGCGGGACTCTGATATCCGCTTACAGAAAAAATTTTGGAGTTCACTTGTTGCACCGTTTGGGTGTCATGAGGTGAAAACCGAGACCCAAACTTTCTGCTCGAAGTTTTTGACCAGACTGTGTTCTTTGATTTTTCCTGTTTTTTCTGTAAGGATTTTTGAGGAGAAATTTGGTGGAGTTCTTCATGACTCTAATTCTCACAGGGAGAAAAAGTCTCAAAATTTTGTGAGCTACAGAAACCCACCAACCTCCTATGCAAATTGAGGACAAGTTCTGGAAATCCTGCTTTTGCTTTTCTGAAAGTGACTTTTGTGATTTGAATTGATGTCCTTTCTAAAAGCAAGAGTTTGAATTGTTTCCTCTTTATTTTGGACACTAGACAACCAGGATTGTGACTCAAAAATCCCCACATATTTTATGGTACTTATCCATGCAAGCTTGGGGTACACATAGTTGTCTAGTTTTTCGGGTTTTTCACAATTCCTTTTGAGCGATCTTGTCAAGGTTTTTGTTGGAGTATTTTGGGGGAATTTTTATTTGCGACCATTCACCCCCTCTGCTCGCCATCTCGGTCCTTCAATTGGTATCGAGCCGGTTCTGCTCTTTCTAGATCTTGACCGGTCTCAAGAGCCATGGCGACGGACAAATATTCCACCAAGCCTCCCATCTTTAATGGAGTTGATTTTCCTTTTGGAAATCCCGGATGGAGTCATACATCACGCCTGGGCTACCCGATATGGCGAAGGTGAAACTCCGTATGAGGTTCCTGGCGATGAAAATGTCACGCCATCAATATGGTTGACGTTGAGGCGAATGCTAAGGCAAGGAACATTCTCATACTGTGGTCTTAGCCATGATGAGTATGATAGATTTTCACCTTCGCTCCGCTCACGAGATTTGGGTAACCTCGATGCTTACCATGAGGGCTCTACTCAAATCAAGACCGTGAGGCAGACCAGTTCAAGCGCGAGTACAACAAGTTTGATCAACGCTACCGGTGAGAGTCTCGACGAGTGTTTTGGTCGGTTTACAAAGATTTTGAGCGACCTCCGAGCGCTTGGTTGCATATACCCCGACTCGGACAATGCTCGGCATTTCTTGACCGCACTCGACCTTGGGTTTGGGAGATGAAGGTGACCACCATCAAGGACACCACCGACTTATCGACTCGACTCTTGACGGGCTTTATTCCGCCTCAAGACTCATGAGATCGATGTCGCTCTCGGAAGACGAAATCTCATCGATGGCTTTGGTCACCGATCCCATTGGATCTTCTTCTTCCGATCCTTCTATTGGTTTCTCTCTTTCCGCCCTTTGCGAGCTAGCGATGACCAAGCTGGAAAAATTTCGAGAAAATGAGCTTGCTCTTCTCGCCGCAAGTTTTCTCATGCATACAAGAGGGTGAGAGAGATCACCGCTTCGAGTGTGGTGGCCCCAACCACATTCGCGAACTATCCCAAGCCGAGAAGGGCAAGAACGACGTTGGCGGTTCGGGCAAGAACGACTACACCGACAAGAACCGCAACAAGAAGCCTCCAGTTCGTGAATCGGCAGACGAGAAGAAGTACCGCAACTTCTCCAAGAACAAGAAGCTCTTCCACGCGTCCTCGCCGCGCTTGACGACATCAACCTCTCCGACACGGAGACATGGAGCGACGAGGGCGAGGATGATCCGCAAGAGAAGAAAGGCGGCGACGACTTCTCCGGCATGTGCTTCATGGCCGACACCAACGACATCAGCGACTCAGAGCTCTACAAATGACTCGGACGAGGTACCCTCCTATGACCAGCTCAACGAAGCTTTCTGCAAATTAGGAAAATTTCATGCTAGAGCTAGAGCTAGGTGTACGGAGCTTGAGAAGGAAGTAGGTACCTTGACTCGGGAGTTAGCTTCACTTAGATCTTCTCCTCCCGAGTCACCGATGATTGCTCTTTGTGTGATGCTATTCTTGTGGAGTTGGAGAACCTAAGGACCATACATGATAGTGTGCTTGTTGAACTTGATGGTCTTAGGTTGAAGAATGCTAGCACTAGTTCTGTTGATGCTATTCTGTTGAGGCTAGTTTTCTTCATGCTCACTCCACTCCATCATGCTCTAATTGCCCTAAATTGCTTGTCAAATTGATGCCATGAGCGAACACCTTAGGAAGCTTTCGCTAGAAACAATGAACTTGAATCACATGCTTCTAAGGACCCAATACTCATGTGAGGGTCAGAAGCAATTAAAACTTGACAATGAAACCACGAATGTCAAGTGTGCTAAACTTGCTAAGGACTTACTAGATAAGTCACAAAAATATTGCTTATGATGTCTTGAGATTGTGGGGACTTGGATAAAATCCATGTCGAGCTTAGGAAGAAATTAGAAGACCAAGCCCATAGAATTAGAGATGCTCCTTGCGTTTCTTGTGAGGCCCTCAAGATTGAGGCAGCCGTCTTTGAGGGAAAAAATGCACGTTTGAGAGCTCATCTTTCCGGTTCTTCTTCCTCTCCTTCCCCTGTTCTTCTTGTGCTTCTTTCTTCCGAGATTGCCAAGATCTTATGAGCACTCTCGAGAAGTTTGTTGGAGGCAAGAAGAAGCTCAATCTTATTCTAGACCAATCCAAGATTAGTAGATTCAATCAAGGTCTAGGATTTGATCCCTTGAGCACGCCGGCGCATCCTCCCACCATTGTCGCGGCTCCAAGAGTGGTGAGATTGTGGTAGCTCCCTGAGTGAGTACCACCGTGTTTAGGTCTCTGGGGTTGTCCATAGGACTTGACCGTAAGGGTGTTACTCCTATTGCTTCGCCTCTAGCAAGGAAGTACACATGCACCTTCTCGTAAGAAGGATGGTCACCTAGTAGATTTACGCTTCAGCGCGCCAAGATCACTCGGCGTGAGCGTGTTGTCGCTCTTAGGGGTATTGTGGTCATCCCTGGACTTTGAGTGCTCCTAAGACACACACCGCTTCTAGACAAAGTTAGAGAGTCGCTGTTTTTGGGCAGCGCCCGTGACTTGGTTTTCATGCTAGTTCTTCGAGTTTTAGTCCCGAGCTGTTCAGAGTCGATCTTTCCGCCGTCCTCTTGATATTCCTCGCTTTTTCCATCGAGGTAGATATCGGCGTGAGGTGTTCTCGGTAGGAGATCCAGGCAGCCTTACTGGGATGGTCTGGCTTTTGCACCACGGCGTGCCAACCCAGTTTTGACTCCTAGATTATCTACCAGAGTTGCTCCTGATCGTGTGAGAGTTGAGCGTCAGAGAGACACTCGAGTCCAGTCTTCTTCTGTGGCTGGTACTCTGAGGTGTCGTATGGTTCAGTATTGGGTTCCTAAGTCTTCACTCTATCCCAAGATCGAGTCATCTTTCTCTTGTGTCTTGATCGAGTTAAATCCGGATGGGGAAGGGCGATGTTTGGATTGTTGACTCGGTTGTTCTCGCCATATGACCGGAGATTCTCGTTGGTTCTCTTCCTAGTCCGAGCCCCGGTGATGAGTTAATCACTTTTGGGGATGCATCTTCAGGTAGAGTCATTGCTAAAGGTACCATCTGCATTAACCAAAATTTCATTCTTAAAGATGTTGCCTTAGTAAGTAAGCTGCAATACAATCTGCTCTCTGTTTCTCAGCTTATCGATGACTCTTTCGAGGTAAGCTTCAAGAGTAATGCACAGTAGAATCCTTGATTCATCGGGAGGGTTAGTTTATGGATTTCTAGATTTGGGAGAGTCTTTCGTGCTGATTTTTACGCTTCTTCCGAGACTCTCTTCGATGTTTGATTGCTTCGAGTCCCGTGATCTCTCCTTCTCGCATAGGAGACTTGGTCACATTGGTTTTGATCATTTGACCCGAGTTAGCGTACCACGATCTCATTCGGGTTTGCCCAAACTCAAGATGGTCAAAGACTTAGTTTGCTCTCCTTGCCGACATGGCAAGATGGTTATCGCTTCTCATCCTCCGACCACCGTAGTGATGATCGATGCACCAGACAGCTTTTACATATGGACACCGTTGGTCCGGCTAGAGTGCATCAAGAGGAGGGAAGTGGTATGTTCTTGTCATCGTTGATGATTTTTCTAGATTCTCTTGGGTATTCTTCATGGCCTCAAGGATGAGACTTTTCTCACTTCAGGGTTTGATCAAGAGGTTGTCTATTGAGCTCCTGTGTGCATTACGAGCTATACGCATGATAATGGCCTGAGTTCAAGAATTCCTACTTTGAGAGTTTTTGTGTGGAGTCTGGTTTAGAGCATCGTTCTCTTCTCCCTACGCCTCGCAGAATGGCGAGTGGAAAGGAAGAACAGGACCTCGTTGAGATGGCTGTGACGATGCTAGACGAGTACAAGACTCCTAGGAAGTTTTGGGTGAGGCTATAGCTACCGCTGCCATGTTTCTAATCGCGTGTTTTTGAGAGCACATTTGCATCGCACTTCTTATGAGTTGAGGTATGGGCGAAAGCCCAGTGTGTCTCATTTTCGTTTTGGTTGCAAGTGTTTTATCTTAAAGTCCGTAACCTAGATAAGTTTGAGTCTCGCTCTTCCGATGGTATCTTTCTAGGTTACTCGACTTCTTCTCGTAGCTATAGGGTCCTGGAGTGTTGATGCGCATAGGATCATAGAGACTGTGATGTGACTTTGATGAGGCTAGCCCAGAGCTAGACACGATATTTCGTGCTCTTCTTATCCCTCCGAGACCATCTTTGTAGAAGATGAGGATGATGGAGATGATGGTGTTCCACCGATCCAGTTCCCTCTATACCGAGGTGCCTCCTGCTTCCATTTCTCGCACCTCGGGAGACCACCTTGCCTTCCAACTCTCCTTCAATGAGTGGCTCTGCTCCTACCTCTTACGTGCATGAGGTAGAGGCCACTCGCTCTCGGTCCTCCCGTCATATCCGAAAGCTCATCCACCGATCGATCATTGGTGATCTGCTTGAGCGCCACTCGCTCAAAATCAGGTTTGTCCAGTTTCGCCTCCACTGCCTTCGTTGCCTCCTTTGAGCCGAAGATGTTTCTCATGCATTATCCGATGAATCGTGGATTAATGCTATGCATGAGGAACTTGAGAACTTTGAGAGGAACAAGGTATGGTAGCTTGTCGAGCCCCCATCTGGTCATAATGTCATTGGGACCAAGTGGGTGTTCAAAAACAAGCAGAGTGAGGATGGGGTTGTCATTCGCAACAAGGCTAGGCTAGTTGCATGTGGTTTTTCTCAAAGTTGAGGGTCTTGACTTTGAGGAGACCTTTGCCCCGTAGCTAGACTAGAGGCTATTAGGATCCCGCTTGCATTCTCTCGCATCCCGTGGCTTCAAGCTCTATCAAATGGATGTCAAGAGTGCATTCCTCAATGGCTATATTGAGGAAGAGGTTTATGTCAAACAACCTCCAGGATTCGAGAACCCCAAGTTTCCGAGTCATGTATACAAGCTCTCCAAAGCTTTGTATGGACTCAAGCAGTCTCCCAGAGCATGGTATGAGAGGCTCAAGTCTTATCTTCTCACCATGACTTCAAAATGGGCATAGTAGACAAAACTCGCTCATCGACACCATGAGTCTCATTTTCTTCTTGTCCGATTTATGTGGACGATATAATTTTGGTGGCTCATCTCATTCGCTTGTGTCTCGGTTTTACGAGGTGATGAGCACTGAGTTTGAGATGAGTATGATGGGCGAGTTGAGCTACTTTCTTGGCTTCCAAATCAAGCGCACTGGAGGGTACTTTCTTGCATCAAGGCAAATATACCCGTGACCTCCGAGGCGCTTCGACATGTCCGATGGGAAGCCGGTGATGACTCCTATGGCCACCACCGCTGTCCTCGAGCCCGATGAGGATGGTGAGCCCACGATCAAAAGGAGTTTTGAGCATGATCGGCTCCTCTTGTACCTCACCGCTTCGAGGTCGGACATACATTTTGCTTTGTGTGTCATGACGCCGATTTCAAGCTTCTCCTCGCGCCTCTCATCGCCAAAGGTCAAGCGCATCTTGTGTACCTTCGTATACCACCGATTATGGTATTTGGTACTCTTCTTCTTCTTGTCTATCTCTTAGAGCCTTTTCCGATGCCGACTTTGTCGGGTCAGAGGATAGATAGGAAGAGCACTTCTGGCACTTGCCAATTCATTGGCACTTCTCTTGTTTCTTGGTCATCTAGGAAGCAATCCGAGTTGCACATCCATCACCGAGGCCGAGTATGTTGTCTTTGCTGACCGATTGTCAGAGCTGTGTGCTCTCGATGAGATCGACCTTACGGACTATGGGTTAGAGATAGAGAGTGTGCCACTTTTCTCGTGACAACACTTCAGCTATTTGCATTGCTAAAAACCCAAGGCAACATTCCCGGACCAAGCACATTGATATTAGATATCACTTCCTTAGAGACCATGTGGAGAAGGGAGATATCGCGCTCATCAGAGAGAGTGACCTTCGCTAGCCGATATCTTCACCAAGCCTTTGGATAGCTCAGCATTTGTTGCCTTGAGGAGTGAGCTTGAGTCGTGAGCCCTTACGGCCTTTCGTGAGGGGGAGCTGGTTTGTATATTATGTATTATATGTTTTCTTCCACTTTTCTTTTCTTTGTGTTTCTTCCGGGTGACTTTGGGCTTGTTTTCTTGAGTTGAGTTCACTCACTTAGACTTCGGCATGCCTCGCATGGACCTCTTATCTTGTGCTTTAGGTTGCTATCATGCGTCATTAGTCGTTCTCTCTTCTCTCTAGGTTGAGTTCCTCACAATCTTATAAGTCTAGCGGTATTGGGCCTCCGGTAGACAGTGGTCTGTGTGCACTCCTTAGTTGGGATCTAGAGTCAGCTTCCCTATGTCAGCCACTGGGGAAGATAAGAGTGAGTCTGAGCCGTAGTGAGTCTCTTCTATCTTATCTTACTCAATAGCCATCCGCTTTGCGCTCGACTTCTTCTCCTCATTCTGCTTTTTCCGTTGTTATTGAGTTCATTTGGGTCTTCTTTATGCCTAATCTTGATAATAACTCATTTGTTAACCAGATTTGAGCTTAAAATTGATTCATTTGTTGAGGGGGAGTTTAGGAATCTGTTCGTGCATTGCATATAGACTGCATTTCTTGTTTAATGAGCTTTGTCTATTATGAAATTGATTTCATCTTCATGCTATACACCATGCTACATCATTTGAAGAAAATCACTAGCTTAGGTATGTCCAAGTTCATTTAACTTGCTAAGCTTAAAGATGAAATAAGCCTTAAATGAAAAACTTGATGAAACTTGTTGCTTTTACTTGCTAGGTTTCTTCTCTAGAGGTTTGTGCCATAATTTGAGAAATTTAGGAGTTCTCTAGAGTCCCTATAGCAACTTGGGTGAAAACTAGTTTGATCCATGCTAGAGTCCTTCAATTGCTCATGAATCGTTGTGCTAAAAATGAAAATTAAACAAAATTGACTCTTCTTGTGCACATACGACTCAACACCTTGTATTCACAAGACCGCTTCCCATTGCACTTGGGATGAACTTGAATACATCGTGTTTGACCTAGACCATCCTCTTAAGAGCTCATCTTGAGATGGTCGATACGGCTTGAGTCAATTGGTTGTCAAAAGAAAATGCAAATAAATTAAAAACAAAGACATATGTGGGTAAAGAATGCAAATAATGTCAAACATTTGCACCCCGCTATGTCTTGTATGATGATAAATCAAAATTTGCATTAAGTGATAAATGAGCCCAAGGACCTTGTATGCTCTTCTAGATTCCCCAAAGTGTTGAGTAGGTTGAACTCTAGGTTTTCCTTTTGATCCTTAGAGTGGCTATTCTTCTATTTTTGAAACTAAAGCTAAGTGTTGCACTTGTCAAATCTTGCTAAAATGAAATATTCAAAACTAAGCTCAGATTTGCACTTGGACATGTCTTAGTTTAGTTATCTTCAAATTGACAAGCTTGGTGTAATATCCTTCCATTTTGATCAATTGGATAATCTTCAAAGCTCTTTCGATTGCATTTCATGCATACATAAAAAAATTTGATGCCTATATTGCCAAAAGGGGAGAAAACGTAGAAAAGGCATCACTAAAAGATAAAATGTGAATGCTTATTTGGTTATTATGATCTTTGTAAAATTATGCTACTACTGTTGGATCATAATCTCATAATCACATTTGACATGTTTAGTTGGATTTTAGAGTTTTGTTGAAAACTTGCTCTTTCTTAACTTTAACTCTAAAATCTGAATTCCTCTTCGTCAACTTGGTCATGGTTCTAATTTCTATCTTTGGACCAAGTTTGACTTTGCAACTGAAAATTGCTTTCTTCTTCATTTTCTTCAAACTCAAATTTATGCCTTTTGTGTGGTTTGTCAATATACTCATCAAGGGGGAGATTGAAGGACCATGTGGAGGTCCATCCATATGTGTGATGAGTATTTGACTTTATTTGAGCAAGGTGTGCTCAAGTTTGAGTTTGATTTGGATTGATTTTCAAAATGAAGCAATTTGAGTTGTCTTTGCCAGGAGTGGCAGTACCGGTCGTATAAACGCGGTAGTGGGCATTGCTATGTGAGGAGTTTCCTTGTCTTTGATGGTTGCAGAGCGACGGTGCTAGGTCATGGTGAGGCGAAGGATGACCGGGGCTAGGCGAGGAGCGTCGGAGGTCCAGACGGTTGGGAGATCGCCGAAGATGATCGGAGACGAAGTCCGGCAAGTCAAGAAGACAAGGAAAGGAGTTGATGCTAGCTAGATGCGCGTGGATCAATGAGGGCCGTCGGATTGAGGTCTAGTTGATAGGTTAGCGGGTCTAGGTAGTTTGCTTTGAAAACGTGCAAGAAAACCCGGTATGTGTGTGGGTTTTGGGTTAGCCCTTGCATGGCTGTGTGTGTGGGTTAATCCTAGCCCTTAGATGAGTGCTCTAGGGTTGAGGGACTCATCCAAGGGTGGTAGGTGGCCCAAGAGTAGTATAAATAGGGGTGGAGGGGTAGCCTCCTTCCCTTGAAGGTGTTGAGGTTTTTGATGCTCATTTGAGCTTTGCCCACATGAATGTGAGGCTTTGTAACCTCCCCTTCCAGAAATGAAAGTTTTATTCATCCACTTCTGAATTTATTTTGCGCATTTACATTATGTCTTTACTTTACGCAATTTAAATTCAGCATTTACTTTCCCGCAATTACATTCCCGCAATTTACTTTCAAGTAATTTGGATTTGCCTCCCCTCCTTCTAAATGCTGCTATTCTTGGATGTTTTGAGTGTGTTCATATGGTTTTACATCTCTTTTGCACTCTTGGATTGAGTAGAGAACATCTTTTCTTTCAAGTTCCAACTTTGTTCTGAACTTGTTCTTCGCGCAGCAGTCAGTGTTTGATTTTTTTAAAAATATAGAAAAATCCTTTTTGAGTGATTCTTGTTGGAGGAGGTGCGGGACTCTGATATCCGCTTACATCAAAATTTTGGAGTTCACTTGTTGCACCGTTTGGGTGTCATGAGGTGAAAACTGAGACCCAAACTTTCTGCTCGAAGTTTTTGACTAGACTGTGTTCTTCGATTTTTCCTGTTTTTTCTGTAAGGCTTTTTGAGGAGAAATTTGGTGGAGTTCTTCATGACTCTAATTCTCACAGGGATAAAAAGTCTCAAAATTTTGTGAGCTACAGAAACCCACCAACCTCCTGTGCAAATTGAGGACAAGTTCTGGAAATCCTGCTTTTGCTTTTCTGAAAGTGACTTTTGTGATTTGAATTGATGTCCTTTCTAAAAGCAAGAATTTGAATTGATTCCTCTTTATTTTGGACACTAGACAACCAGGATTGTGACTCAAAAATCCCCACATATTTTATGGTACTTATCCATGCAAGCTTGGGGTACACATAGTTGTCTAGTTTTTCGGGTTTTTCACAATTCCTTTTGAGCGATCTTGTCAAGGTTTTTGTTGGAGTATTTTGGGGGAATTTTTATTTGCGACCATTCACCCCCCCTCTGTTCGCCATCTCGGTCCTTCAGGTTTTCTCATGAAACGAACATAAAAAATCAAATATTACTATCGGTTTGTTGATAAAACCGACACAAAAAAATTAATAGTACTATCGGTTTTCTCATGAAACTGACACAAAAAAAATATCACTAATGAAAAATCAAACATCACTATCGGTTTTTTTCGTTAAACCGATACAAAAAGTGAAATATTACTATCGGTTTTTTGATCAAACCGACACAAAAAAATAAACATCACTACCGGTTTTTTGATCAAACCTAACAAAAAATTTATATTACTATCGGTTTTTCGATAAAACCGACACAAAAAAGTTAATATTACTATCGGTTGTCTCATGAAACCGACACAAAAAAATATAATAGTACTATCGATTTTTTTAAAAAACCGACACAAAAAATGATACATCACTATCAGTGTTTTACTAAAACCGACACAAATGTTGTTCAATGCACTATTTGCTTTAATGACAAACCATGAATTCCGAACTTGCAGAAATATCTGATCAAAGAGTGAAAAGGCCATAAATTTTGCAAACATAGTTGGAATTCTTTGAAATTTTGCAGGAACGTACTTTTTGATACTACAAAACTATTCCAAAAAGGATTCTGGAAAAAAGAGTTAGCATTGAAAAAAAGAAACCCAAAGTCACTTTGTAGGCAAGATTTTTTGTTCAAAGAGTCTCAAAGTCAAATCTTTCTCAAATGAAGTCCAAGTATTTTGAAAATTGCGAGAAATGATTTGGTGTGGAGTGCCTTCTTTTTCTTGCTTCAAGTAGATGATACATACCACAATCCATTGAAAAAAATTGCAAAAATTTCATACGTACACGTAACCTTTGCAAACACGAAACTACAGTTATGTACAATACAAACATTTCAAACACATAGCAACTGATACAATGACGTACTCCTTTTATTTACAATACAACCCTTCCGATGATCTACACGCATGTAATTTCTTCCATGTGTGTCATCGTCGCCACTAAGACAGGCCCCATCCGCAAACGGAGGTATTTCATCAAATTGGTCGTATTCTTCTTCATCTATGACATTTTCGACTCCAATGATCCGCCGCTTGCCATGAAGGATGACGTGCAACCTCGGATTGGCCAGATCACGCACATAGAAGACCTGATTTGCTTGCTTCGCAAGTACGAATGGGTTATCTTTATAAGCGAGTCTGTTGAGATTCACAAGAGTAAAACCTCTCTTGTCGACCTTCACTCTATGTGGAAGTCCCACCCACTTACATCGGAACAATGGAATTTGGTATATTCTGTAATCGAGCTCCCAAATTTCTTCGATCACCCCGAAGTAAGAGTTCATTGCCATTGAGGATCCTCCTTTCGAGTGATGTTCATCGAAAAAAGCATCTATGCTTACACCACTGTTTTGAACAGTACTCTTCGCATCCTGACTTTCAGTGTAAAAGGTGTACCCATTAATATCGTACCCTGCCATGTCTGTACATTAAATCTAGGCCCGTCAGCCAACCATTTGATAGTCTCACTAACAGAGACCTCAGCCCTTTGTTTGAACCATGTGAGAAATCTATCGTTGTGTTCTCGCATGATGGAAAGCTTATCCATATGTGGATTCTCTTCCCGTAATATCGACTTGTGCCGCTTCGATGTACCCTCGCAACTTCGTGCTCACGCAAGATCATTAGATGCGCTTTGCAATACATATCAAACCGTGGCCTTGTTAGTTTCGATCCAACGGTTCCTTTGCCAGCAAGTCTGCCCTCATGGCGAGATAGAGGAACACCGATTGCTTGTCTTTTCCTGAGATAGTTCACGCAGAACTCAATAACCTCTTCAGTACCATAACCTTCCACAATACTACCCTCGGGTCAACCGATTCCTCACGAGGATTTTAATATACCCATGTACCTCTCGAACGGGTACATATAACGTAGGAATGCTGGTCCACATATCTTAATCTCTCTAACGAGGTGAACAACAAGGTGGACCATGACATCGAAGAACGACGGTGGGAAATGCATCTCAAACTGACATAGAGTCTGCACCACCTCACTCTGCAAGTTGTCTAGCACGTTGGGGCCAATAACTTTGCAGGAGATCGCATTGAAGAAGTAACACAGCTTCGTGATTGCAAACCTGACATCCTCTGGCAGAATATTTCTTATTGCAACTGGGAGCATTTGGGTCATCAAGACATAGCAATCGTGGGACTTCATGCCTAGCAACTTCAAATCATCCAAGGACACAAGCTTCTTAATGTTCATGAGTAGCGGATGGAACTTTAATTCCTTGGAGACATTTGCAAAGGTCCTCTTTCTCCTTCTTGGACAGGGTGTAGCATACAGCGGGGATGTACGGACCTTTTCTATCCTCCTCTATTACCGCAAGCCTGGGCCTGATTCCCATGTAGGCCATGTCGCGACGAGCATTCACACCATCCTTTGTCTTTCCAGGTATGTTCAGCAGGATGCCAACCAAATTGTCGCAGACATTCTTCTCAACGTGCATGACAGCAAAACAATGCCGGACATCTAACTCCTTCTAGTACGGTAAGTCCCAAAATATTGACCTCTTCTTCCAAATGGTCCTATAACGAACAGATTTACGGCTCTGTCCGTACTGAACATCGATATCCTCTACATGTGAATATACTTGCCTACCACTCATAGGCTGCGGTGCCGAACGAACTTCCCTCTTCCCATCAAATTTGTCATCCATCTTACGGTATCGATGACTTCGAGGTAGAAACCTACGGTGACCCATATACACAGTTTTCTTGGAATTTGGCAGCCATACGCTCTCGGTCTCCTCTTCACAAATAGGACACGCTTTTGCTCTTTTCGTACTGTAGCCCGCCAAATTACCAAGAGCCGGAAAATCATTTATGGTGCAAAATACCATAGCCCGTAGGGTGAAATGCTCTCTTCTGTACGCATCCCACACAATGACCCCGTCATTCCACAATTTTACCAAATCCTCGATCAATGGAGCGAGGTACACATCAATATCATTTCTCGACTGTTTGGGTCCCGAGATTAGCAACGACATCATGATATACTTCCGCTTCATGCACAACCAAGGAGGGAGGTTGTAGATGCACAACAGAACTGGCCACGTGCTATGACGACTGCTCATGTTACCAAACGGATTCATTCCATCGGTACTCAACCCAAATCTTATGTTCCTCATTTCGGCACCAAACTCCTCATGTTTCCAATCGATGTTTCTCCATTGAGCCGAATCAGCAGGGTGTCTCAGCTTGCCATCTTCCTTTCGAGACTCATAATGCCAACGCAACAATTTTGTCTCTCTGGGATTTGCAAACAATCTCTTCAGACGGGGAATGATGGGCAAGTACCACAATACCTTGGCCGGTGCACCTTTAGTGACCTCTTCACCGTCGTTGCCCTGGCTCTTACGCTTCTTGTCGTTACGCTTCTCCTTTTGTTTGTACCGGGGCACACCGCAAACTGGACAAACGTGTAGCTCCTGATGTGCGTTACGGTACAAGATGCAATCATTCGACATGCATGTATCCTTTCTATTTCCATTCCCATGGGACATAGTAGCTTCTTCGTTTCATAAATGCTTGTTGGCAACTCGTTTCCCTCGGGAAGCAGATCCGATAGAAGAACTAGAAGTGCATTGAAACTTGTATCTGTCCAACGGTGTTTTGCCTTCAGTTCGAACAATGCAAGGACCGAACCCAACTTAGTGTATTCTGCTTTGCAACCTGTGAACAGTGGTTTGGCATCGTCTTCCATCAAGCTTTTAAACTTTTCAAACTCTCTTTTCGTGTAATTACCCTCCACATCCCACAACATTTGCTCCAAATTCTCCTCCTCAAACATATCAAACTGCAATTCATCATCCGGTTCCATTGTGTCTTCATTGCATACCGGCAGGTACTACTGTCTCCCGTGATGGATCCAACACGTGTAATTCCTCATGAAGCCACGTCGAATCGTGGTCCTCAATTTGAGCCGAGTTGTTAAATCTTCTCGATTGGTGCAATCAATGCAAGGATAATATATGAAGTTTACACCCTCCTCACCATGTCCTGCTCGCAATTTTTTGAACTCCTTAACACCCTCCAAATTCAAGACTCACACGACTTTTGTCATACATCCATTCCTTACGGTTCATCCGCAATTAAACTTCACACATTAAATTAAGCAAAATTGGAGCAACAAGAAGCTAGCTATTTGAAATATTGAGACATCATTTGATTAATATTACCTTTGCAAAATAGAGGACAATTTCTGCAATATATATGAAATATGTACTCCGATCGATACCTAGATTCTTCCTGGTTTAGAGCTTCCAATTTCCTAGATAGGAGACATACATTTTAACATCAACAATGATATCAAACAATCTAATTATATAGTGCAAGAGCTTACAAATCTTTTGACTACAACGAAACAAATTAAACTAGGGTACCAACGATGACTCTTAATCTCTAAATAGGTTTGGTCCTAATCCCATTTGAGGATATGTGGTTCGGACAAGTTCCTTGTTGTACAACTCAGAGAAAATTTAAGAAGATCTCCCGCTATTCTCCATATACGTACACGTCTCGATAACAAGTCAAGAGGGGTGTGTATCTGGAGAATACCAGGGAGATGCTACCGAAATCTACTCTGCAGTTGTACAACACAGCTCAAGACCTTACCCGAACGACATATCCTCGAATCGTCCAAGAACGTGGATACTGAGATCGCCGCTTATAAATATGCCATTTCGTTCAACATATTTATAAACAAGCATCCTCGAATGGGAGACGTAGGTTCCGCAGCCTAAACTCTAACATTCATCATGTGACAGCAATAATAATTCCATATTAACATCAAAGCACTACAAATTAAGATAATTAAATACATGTGTGCTTGTCAAATAAAGGGTGTGCAATCTGATAGGAAATAGACAATACCAGTGCAATCTAAACTTTCTTCGCGACAAATCGAAATTACATAGTGCAAAATTAAAGGGTTTGAAGGAATGCTCACATTTTGAAGAAAACCACAAATTATGCAAAATGAGGGGAAATCTCCTCAAGTTAGGGCTTCAAATTTACCCTCTTAACACCCACCTTTGAGGATTTCAAAAATTTTCACCCAAGTATTGCTTCCAACCACATAATATGAGCTATTTTTTCGTGTGGCGGCGGGGAAATCTCCTCTGGACAATAACAGAGAAGAGTTCAGCTCGAGTGGTATAAATAACCTAACGAGACACATCACAGTCGGTTCTTATAAGAGAAGTGATAGTGATGATCTTTGTCATCACAATCGGTTCCCACATAAGAAGCGATAGTGATGAGCACGTTGACATCATGTTCTCATCACTATCAGTTCTTTTGTGAGAAGCGATAGTGATGTGCATGCTCATCACTATCGCTTCTCACATAATAACCGATAGTGATGTCAACGTGCTCATCTCTATCGCTTCTTATGTGGGAACTGATAGTGATGATAATGCACATCACTATCATTTCTCGCATAAGAACCGATTGTGATGTTCCCAGTGCACATCACAATCACTTCTAACCTGAGAACCGATAGTGATTATTACTAATGCCTCCCCTAAGTCATCTATCACAATCGTTTTTTCCTAAAAACTTAAGAACCGACACAGATGAAGCGATAGTGATGTACCATTTTGTAGTAGTGATCGGTCGACCATCTTCCACTTCTACAATAGATCGTGAGACACGGGAACATGCACACATGCTTGGCGACAGGCATGGCCACATGCAAGTCCAAGGCTCGACGACGAGCATAATCATACGTGAAGGCAGGGCGTGGTTGTGTAGATAGATGCGGGATATCGGTGGAGGAGTACTAAATTTGAAACTTTGATAAAGCTCCATGAAAACTTTCTTAAACTTCCTGAAGCTTAGGTGGAACTTTCTTGATTTCCTATGTAACTTGGCTGGACTCTAAATTTGTTTGAACTCAATTGAAACATGCTTAAACTTGTTTTACATCTTCTAATATTTTTTCGCCTATAACTTGGTTGAAACTCACGTTTGAAACTCAAAGTTCTAATTTTTGTAGCCTGAAATGTTTCAAATGCAATGCTCAGTTTTTTAAATAATTTAAAACTTAGCTTTGAGTATTAAATTTTGAATGAAGTTTCAACTTTTTTGAAACTTGAAAATCATATGAAACCTTTTGTTTCAGTGAAGTTTTTTGTTTTGAAACTAGAGTTGTATGAAAATTGAGGCACACTTGAACCTTGAAGTTTCAAAGAAGCTTCATACTGATGTGAAACTGGATGTTTCGAATTGAAATTGATGTTTTAGATTTGAGACTCAGTGAAACATTAAGTTTTGTATTTGAAATGTGCAGGTACATGAAGTTTCAGATTTGAAATTTACTTGAAACTAAAGTTTTAGTTTCTGAAACCTGAAACTCACGTTTGAAATTCTAAGCTTCAGTTTTTAAAACCAATGAAACTATGAAAGTTGATGCTTTCAGTTTTCAACCTCTCATAAACACGATGGAACCTACTTGAAACATCAATCTCGACATCTGAAACCTTTGTGAAACTTTTGTACCACTGAAATTCCATGAAACTTCTTTTGAAACTTTGTTTTATTCAATTAAATCCAGTTGAAACCTTTTAAAAACTTCACTGAAGCACGATGAAACATCCTTAAAACTTGCAACTTGCCGAAACATGCATAAAACATAAAAATTGCTAAAACTTCAGAAACTTACTAAAACCTACTTGAATTGCTGAAACTTTGTGGCTAGCAAGAGAGGTGGTTGCAGGTGAGCTCTATGCCAATTCTGAAACTTTCATAAAACTTATTGAAGCCTACTTGAATTTTGCCTTTTGAAACGTAGAACAGTTATTGGAACTTGGTGAAACCAACTTGAATTTGCCTTTTGAAACATGAAATTTGTTGGAACTTGGTGAAATCTTTTTTAATTTTGCTTTTGAAAGGTGAAACTTGCTAGAACATTATGAAACCTGCTTCAACATTTGATTCAAGTGTCATAAATTTTCATAAAAATTTCATTAGGTTTTATTCAAGTTTCATAAAGTTTCGTTCAAAAGTTTTAGGCAAATTTCATTAGGTTTCATAAAGTTTCGTTCAAAATTTATAAAATTTCCCACCAGTTTTAACGATTTCTTTCTTACATACTCTTCATAGTTTCATGTAAGTTTCAAGATGTCCCAGTTACAATTCTGTAAGTTTCATGCAAGCTTCATTAGGTTTCATGAATTTATGTTCAAGTTTTACACCATTTTGTAACCATTCCTTTTTTTGTTACTCTTTGTCATGAGACTTCTTTAAACTTAGGAGATGTGCTTGAAACTATTTGGATTTGGCTATGAAAACTTGAAAGTTGTCAAACATGTATGAATTGTGATTTTGAAACCTAAAGTATTGCATTTTGAAACTTAAAACTTGTTGAAGCTTACTTTTAAACATGCATGAAACTTGTTGAAACTTGAAACTGTTTTACTGAAACTTCTTAAAACGTCTTGAAATTTGCATGGAATTTTCCACGAAACACACTAAAACATTCATGATACTTTTTTTTCATGAATCGCGAAACCTTATAAAGCCTGAAATCTTATGAAACCCCATGAAATTGTTGTAACATTCTAACGGTATAGCGTGGGCTAGCAGCACTCGTAGTAAAAAAGTACAACCCGTTGTGCCCACATCCCATATCTCTGCCATATATCATGCTTTGATATTCGTGTTGTGTGTAGTATTATTTTTTGTATGTGCATGATTTAATGTGTATTTGGTATGTATTTGGAGGTTGATTGGACATGTCTTCTGACATTGAGTACTTGTGCGGATTTGAATTTCAAATTTCGAACGAAGTGTTGCTGATGCACTATACACATACATAAATTAGACTTTTGCATGGAGGAAAAGTATATGGTACATGCACTGTGCACTACACAAATAAATATGACTTTTGCATACAAAAAATATTTCACAAACAAAATATTGCAGCACATGCAGCGTACACTACACAAAGTCACAAATACACAAGACTTTTACATAGCAAAAAAATCTTTCACAAACAAAATATCGCGGTACATGCATTGTACACTACACAAATACACAAGAGTTTTGCATACTAAAAATCTTTCACAAACAAAATACTGCAGTACATGCAATGTACACTACACAAATACATAAGACTTGCAAAAAAAATATTACAAACACAATACTGTGGTACATGCTTTGTACACTACACAAATTCACAAGACTTTTGATAGCGAAAAAGTTATTTGACAAACAAAATATTGTGGTACATGCATTGTATACTACACAAATATACAGAACTTATGCATGGCAAAAACATTCTTCCAGAAAAAAAATATTGCGACACATGCATCGTACACTACCGATGGTAGAGTACCTTTCCCAATGGCGGGGATGGCGCCATGATGGCGGCAGAGTACTCCCAGCACCGGAGTACTTCGGGCGGCAGAGTACTCAAAGTAGCCCCGGAGTACTATGGGCGCTGGAGTACTACCTAACCCCGCTTGCCGGATCCAGCCACCATTGGGAAGGGAGACGCTAGATATGGAGGTATCAACGTCGGGGAAGAAGCATGGCGATGCACTCGAGGCGGCCATGTACTCAAGGTGGGTAGGGTACACTACAACCGGCCATGAGTGGGCAGGGGCCATCGGATCCGACTGTCGGAGGCAAAGAAGATGTCGGAGCTAGCTGTCCACCATCGTGCTGCCGCCGAAGTTGGCCACCACTGCGCGGCGGTTGCACATTCCCGTTATGTACATTCTATGGAGATGTTTTTGCTTTATATGTTGGATTTTACTATTGGGTGGGTTCAGCATCTCTCAAGAAAAAAATGAAAAATGCCTCCGCCTATGCTGTTCTTTTCTTTCCTTTTGGCTCGACGGAGCTGAGCTGGGTTCTGTTACACTCTGTAGGAAATGCATAGATAGTCCACACAACAAACTGAGACCCTGCGTGCGCCATACGTACCGCCTACAAATAATAGGTAGCCCCACCCTAGGCAGAGTTTGTGAGCGCCGCTGAGATGCTCAGTTGACTCCTTAACCTTGATAGGAAGATGGCTTATTCCAAAATTCGTGCATAAGAGTAAAGAACATTGGATGAATTAATGCGAATAAGTGTAAGCCCCACCTCTCCCAAATTCGCCCCCTTCGCTTTCTTGTACCTCGTCAACATCCTCCAACTCGCCTCTTCATTTCTTCTGGAATGAAGTCTTCTAAGGTAGTAGGTATCAGGTTTCTTTCCCTGTATATATTTTACAGGAATGTGAAATCAAAATCGGATCCAGCCACCACACGTCACACCGTCACTAGCACCAGATCCAGCCTCCCCACTGGCACCCCCCGGTTGCTGCCCACTGTTGCTCGCCTGCCACGCTGCCGCATGCTTTTCACACCAACACCCTTCGCCCTGCACTGCCGGCACCACACTAGCTCTAGATCCAGCCTTCTCGTCGCCACTCACCCCGATCTAATTTGCATACGGATACGAAGTATGTTTTGTTCACCGAGCTCTACCAAAATATTAAATTGATTCAATGTTTTGGTTAAAGATTGATACAAAATTAACTAGAGAGCCAAATAAGAAGAAGATTTATCAAATTTAATAACAAATAAAATATTTACGAAATTTAATCAATGCTACCAAATTTTTATAAGATAAATATCGTAACCAACCGAACCGCCCCAGTCTAATTTGGATATACGGCGGGACGACGGCGCACGGAAAGTGGCGAACGTTGATCGACGTGCGAAACGAGGAACATGGCGGCCGCAGGACGGCCAAATTGGCCTTGTAATCAGCGGTAACACACTAACACGTGTCAGTTGCAATCATCTAGCGCAGGAGTCTCCATCTGACGGACACGAGGCCACCCGAGCTTTTTCCTTTTTCTTGAGACGGAATGCACCCTACTTTTCTTTACTAGATGAGAAAGAGAACGACACGGAGACTGCAATCGGCTAACGAAACCATAGTTTATCCCGCCTTCTTTACGTTATTTATTTACGGATCTACCTCTACATATATGTGTTTATAAATTTAGTTATCTCCTTATCAGAAATAGCGCGATAGATGATTCTTGTCTCCTGCTATGTCGAGGAGTATAGAAGATAGTCGATGCTCTAGACCTCGCCAACAGCGTGGCTCAACGCAGCAGGATAGCTTTTTTGTTATCTAGGTGTGCCATGCACGCTATCACAACTCCTCCTTCGCTCGCTTTGTCACGACGTCATCAACTTTCACGCGCATTAAATATGATAGGAGATAAGTCTAAATTTAGATATGTATATGTGAAAGACTGATTAAAAAAAATCGAATCATCAAGATCCTTCTTTGTGGGAGGACGTAGTAGTTTTCTTGCCGTCGCTGTTGGTGAAGTACACGGCTACACATACGGTGGATGGGAAAAAAAAACTAGCTCGGAAGCAGAATCTCTCACGACCAGGGCTGTAAGCCGGCGGACACATGTCACGGCGAAACTTAAAGTCGACCGACGTACGTGGCCCCCACATGGACAGATCTCGGAAAGAAAGTTCACGACCCTTTTGATTATACTAGCTTGAAAATGATTCTTGTCCCGCTAGTATATAATTGCATCGAAGTCAAATTCAAATTTTACGTGCTCTCCAATCTCTATCACTCATCGCCATGTGAAAAATCTGACAGGAGGAAAGTTGCCGACGCATGCACGGTGTTTGATTGATTCTGTGCAGGGGTATAGCTCGTGGGCCGTGGATTGGATCAGGCACAACGTGACGCGCCGGACGCGAAGCGAAACTAAGCATTACGAAAAGAAGACAAAAACGGCCGCCCGGGCCGGGTGCTGCGTAGCTTACTGCATGCGTTCTGGATTTTTTTTCTTTAATATTTATTTTTATTCTTTTTTTCAAAACTATATGTCCAGATGAAAAAATTACAAAAGTGCACGCCGGTCGCCCGTGTATGGGGCGGGCGATTAGTCCCCTGGCTCACGGCAGGCTAACGGCTACGTGGGGGTAAAACAGGCATTTGGCGCCTATCGCCCCCTACATGAGCGATCGCCCCATGTAGGGGCTACCAGCACCTTTAAAACGCCTGGCTCCATTCGGCCGAGCGCAGAGCGTAGCCAGAGAGGCGAGCGAGGCAGAGAAAGAAGAAAGAAGAGAAGAAAGGAAGAAAGAAAGAGAGAAGAGAAAAAAAAAGGAAAAAAAAATGTAAATTTCTGATTTTTTTTTTATAGTTATCTGTAAGAATTTTTTAGAGATAATTGTAGGAATTGTTTTATAGGTTGCGTAATTAAAGTATCATTTAATATTTAGGACTTTGTTGTAGTATTTAGAAATTTTAGGATTGCGTAGTGTTTAGAAATTTTAGAATTGTATAACTCTCGTAAAATTTAATGTAGCAGTTAATATTCAGAAATTTAATATAGTATGTAGTATCTAGTATTTAGAAACTTAATGTAGTATTTCAGTATATGCAAATTTAATGTAGTATTTTGTATATAGAAATTTAGTTCAGTAGAAACTATAGGCAATATTTACAAATT
The DNA here is from genome assembly GCA_036346275.1 of Otatea glauca. Taxonomy (NCBI): domain Eukaryota; kingdom Viridiplantae; phylum Streptophyta; class Magnoliopsida; order Poales; family Poaceae; genus Otatea; species Otatea glauca. Next base: position 69,852 of record JAYEVK010000392.1, read on the forward strand.
TAATTTATTAGGTTGTGTATTACTAATTTTATTACGTAAATAATGTATTAGGCAATGTAAATAATTTTGTAGTACGATCAATGTACGCTTTGTAGATTGTATTTTAGAGTAATATTTTTAAATTGACGTTAAAGATGTCCGAGAAATTGTATTTCCAAATATTTTATGGAGACGGGAGATAGCACAGGGGCTGATGGGTGGATCTATCATCATTTTCAAGAGTCAGACGGGCATATGTAGACCGAGCGATAGGACATACAGGGTTTGTTGGAGTGGATGTCTCGGATGTTCGCTTGATGCCTGGATCGCTTGGCTATGGTCGAGCAGAGTGAGCCAGGCGCAAGACCGCTTTTTACGAGAGTTGATTCCTATTAACTCGACGCCAACATGGAGGAGTTATGTTGGTTTCTTAGTAGAGCGGGTTGGCCGCCATATTGTTGGTACAAGCATACCCGTAGCTCCATCGGTGTCGCAAGTTCGTGATGTCGGGTGACATTACTGGGAGGGACATCAAATGTAGAAGGATGCGTAAGAGGAAGGAGGCGAGGAGCCCGGAGACGAGGAGCACGAGATCAAGTGTGGCGAAGGGACCGGGGCAGAGGAGACAGCAGAGAGGCGAGGGGTGGCCGATGAGGGGGAGGAGGTGGAGGACATTGTTGACCTGATGGAAGAGGAGGACCGTGCGGATGAGGAAGTCCCTGATGGTGAGCACTTCGACGAGGAGGACAACGCTCCTGAGGTGCCTATCCCTGATGCGTGGACCAATTACAATTTCGAAGACCTAACAATGAATGAAGGGAACATTGATGCATGGGAGTATCGTGAGAACGAGGTGACGGAGGGGGCATATATAAAGACAAGGAGGTTGTGATGGATGCGGTGAAGTATTGAGCAATGTCTCTCCGACGGTAATTCAGGGTAGTGAAGTCCAGCAAGAAGGACTACGACGTGAAGTGCGTAGTTGATTCGTGCCCATGGCGGGTGCATGCATACCAGGAAGTGGAAGGATCATCGAAATGCTCCATAGTGATTGAGCATAACTACGAAATGGAAGAAGCGGAGCAGGACACCGCAACCGTCGTCCACTTGGGTGGCAAATGTGTTTTATGGTCGATCGTAGACAATCCCCATTTGCACCTCGATCTATTATCACAACCGTGGAGGAGAGGTTTCAGACAAGATTAGCTACGAAAGGCATGGAGGGCAAAAGGACAGCTCGAAATACGGTTCGACGCACGAGGCTTCAGACGAGAATATTCCCACTTGCTCGTGGCAATCGCACGAGGAACCCCGTGACATCCGCCGACCTTGCGGAGTTTTCGCGGTGGTGTGTGCGCGCAGAAGTGGGTATTGCAGCGTGCATTCTTCGCCTCGGCGCATGCATAAATGCGTTTAAGATCGTCGCCTCGGCCCTTTGCATGGACGGCACATTCCTCCCGAGGAAGTACAAGGGCCGATTCTAATCGCGATCGCGATGGATGCCAACAACTGTGTTCTACCGCTGCATTGGCATTCGTGGAGGGGGAAACACGAGAGCTGGCATCGTTCCTTGAAATAGTGAAGCCGGCAAATTGTTCTGACAGACTGATGTTTGTGTCATTCATGACCGACATGCGTGGTCGCTAAGGGCGATCGTGATATGCAACAAGGGTCCGTCTGTCGGGAGCAAAGAAAGTGGCTGACCGAGGAGCAGTGGTGCATGAGGCACATGGGTGTTAATTTTTCCGTTAGTTCAGAACAAGAAGCTTATGAACATGTTCAAGCACCTGCAAACAGAACCAACGGAGGAAGTTCGACGCTTTGGAGGACGTTGGACTAACTAACGAAGAAGCAATCAATGGATCCCTGAGGTACACTAGTTCATCAAGGAACCCGATGGTGTACCATGAGCAAGGAGAGGACCCCACAGCCTTGTAAGGCCGCCGATGCACTTCAAACATCCGGCGCAGCCGGTACCAAAGATAAAGAGTTTCACCGATTGGATACGACATGAGCCTTTGGAGAAATGGTCCTTCAAGATGACGAGGGCGGCTCGCGTTATGGAATCATGACAACGAACTCGCGGAGATTTACAATCGGGTAATGAAAGGCACCGCATGCCTTCCACTAGTGGGTATAGTTGAAGGTGTCTTATTAGGGACACAGAGATATTTAATTTAGCGATACAAGACCTCCACAAAGATGTATGTCGGACAATCGATCGTCAGACTCAATCGTTGTGTCTACTTACATGTCCAAGAAAACAAGAAAGGCGAGACACATCGGGTTACACCGAGAGTGGTGTGGAACGGAGATACCACGCATCGCGGTGACCGAGGTCGCAGGGTGCCCATCGGAGAGGACTTCCCATCCGTGCATACCCGAGCACCGAGCGCGAGTGCTCTCGCCGAAACCACGCCGCTGACTTGCCGTGCTCGCACATCATTGCCGCACCGAGACGCATTAATCCCGCCGCTCGCTCATCTCCCGCACTACTACAAGCGAGCGCTCTCAACACGTGGCATCACGAGGTGTACGTATCGAGTGGATGGATCGTTCACAACAGCCCCCCCTCCGGACCATCGATGGGTACCGGACATCCGAATGTTGAAGCTGAAGGTCGGGCGTCGAAGGACAAGGCGCCTCGCAACCGCGGATAATGTAATTTTCCATGTTGTTCCCATCTTGTATTTTTCAATGGATCGGTAAGTTGTAATGTTCGATGTTGTTCGAATCATGTAATTTTCAATGTACCAGTAAGTTGTTGTTCGCATCATGTAATTCTCCGATGTACCAGTTAATAGCTACGAGGATAATGTAATTCTCGACGTTGTGTGCCTCGTCGAACATGTCTTTGTCTTTTGTATATTTGTAATATGAGAATTTTTTTGGCTCTCTGCACTTCGGTTGTATTGTTTGTTGAGTATGGTATAATTCGTTATTTCGCATTTCATTTTGTGTGCACATGTAACTACTGACAAATTTGTTGTATTTGCTTTGTAACATGCCACGATGGCGCCGACCTTGCCTCGAGCCGGACGGATCGCCGATGCGACTCCACCGGCCCAGGTACTCCGCAAGGAGAACCGAGAGCTAGGGACACCGACCGGGTGCCCAACGAGTCGCTTCGCATTGACCCACGCTGGTTCCACGGTAAGTCGCCAACGCTTGCACTCTTTTACGCATATGTATTTACCGTGAATGCAATTTAACGACGCAATGCACTACATGCAAAGTTGCGAGCTGGCTTACTTTTCTTTGTAGGATGGTGGAGCAGGATCGCCGTTAGCGAGCAAGGAGGTCCCGCGGTTCGGCACGACCGGTCCTCGCCGCGACTCGTGGACCGGTGGAGACCGAGACGCACACATTCCACCTTCCGAGCGGAGAGATGGCTCCGACGCCGCAGACGGTCGCACTCTTAGGCCTCTCCTGCGCGGGTCCGGCAGCCGTGCCGCACGACGCCCGCCACGTGGCACGCCGAAGTTATCCGCGCGCTTTGCCGCGTGCGGCGCACCCCGCAGCCCTCACCGGCCCTCGTGGAGGGTGAGCGCACGGACCGACGGCGTGGCTGTTTGGGCCACGGTGAGTACCTCTTTCTTTGAGAATTAAAAGAGAAGCGCTAAGTTGTCGATAATGTTTGTTGCGAACGCCGCAGCTCGGCTTCTCCACCAAGACGCGAGGAGGCGACGTGGTTCGCCATATGGAGGCATACCTCCGTTGTTGTTCGGTTGGGTGATGTTCCCATCCTCTCACGGAACACGGTGGACCGCCACCGATCGAGTACGCCAAAGACATCGCCGACACCCCGTAGATGAGGTAACACACTCGCTCAAATCTCGCCTCTGGATCACGCCTAACTCCCTCTTGTAAACAGATGATGCAAAGTGGTCGGGCTTCAGCCAGCGGCGCGACGACAGAGGTCCAGGCGACGCCGTTTCTGGGCGAGCACGACGCGACGATGTCGGGTTGCGCCCTACTCCTCCGGGCTTGTGGTCTCGGGAGTGCTTCTCCGTCGGGCAGCTCGTTGTTGACACGACACCGCACCCCGTGACCTTTACGGAGACGACTCGTGAATCGCCCACCATGGGCCACTAATGGGTCCGACGACGTGTATGCTCCTCGTATCTTTTCCCTACTAACGCACTTGAATAACCTCCGCCATTTCTTATTTCCTCACAATGAGGTACGCGCACCGACTGTGAGGAGGTCCTACCCGAGTTCGCTCGAGTTCGACCGCCTCCACGATGAGGACGCGGCGGACGCCATACACCGCGTGCACGATGTCCACGCCCGAGCACTGACGGGTCTCCGTGCTTTGCACGCGAGATGAGGCCTTCCGCTCACCCGTAAGGTTCTCGCCTTTGACCTATGTGTCGAGGAGTACTCCCGCACCGAGCGCCGCGTAGCCTCGCTTGTTCCAATCCTTTCTCTTGCCGCCTCACACGTTGTTGCATGTGGCGCCATGTACTTGCCCCGATCCTACTACTCCGCATCTTTGCGAAATGAATGTGGTGTGTACTTATTATTTTGCATTGCAGATGACCTTGATGGGTGCCGCAGCTGGGCACTCGGCTCACAAGACCGTATGCAGCCATGGGCCAGGCAAGGGGACACCGACTCAACGAGAGGGTCACCGAGACCCGTCAGAGGACTCGACATGTACGATGAGTACATAGAGTGGTTCGCTCACAAGACTCGCCTCGTGGGGTACACACCAAAGACCTTATGTCGTGACAGCATCGACAGTGGACACGCACTTTCACAGATGTCTCTGAGGAACAACACCTTGGTAAGTGTCGCAATCGGCTTACATGGGCACGCCTTTTCATGTAAATTACGTAATAACAATCTGACGCTACATGCAGTGCTCACCATCGGGAGGTTGAGGTGGAGGTCAGGTCCATGTTGGCGCGCCACGGGGCATACAGTGACCACCGCCGAGTCCGAGCCGCCTTGGGCTCGAGTCCTCGATAGGATGAGGCGGTTGGCTCGCTGGCCACCGCCGGGCGCGGAGACGCCGACGGACGCAAAGACACCACGCCCCTACGCCCAAAGACTCGCCCTACCCCGCCCGTGCCTCGCCACGCCCCACGCACCGCAGGGGGACAGGCTGAGGAGGCCTTCGCTCTCGCCCTACCCGCCGGTTCCTCGCCACGCTCCCACGCAATGCAGTGGGGACAAGGTCGCGGAGGCTCCTCGCTCGCCTCGCGCCCGCCAGGAGCCTGTGGTGGTTTCGACGACCCGTGGACGCACGAGTTCGACTTGGAGGAGTACCTTTCGACCAACTACCTCGACCCCTTTCAGCCTCTGAGCGCGCCACAGACACGCCGCCGCTGCCACACTACTCTACGCCTACCCCACGGGCCGCATCAAGAAGCGCAGGCCGTGATTGACTTATTGTACGGACGTATTTTTGTAATGCCTTTACGCTCAAGCAAAGATATTGTATAACTGTCCGAGTTAGTAACATGATAGCCTTATCACTTTAAATTGTGCAAATCCATGTATGCATTGCTTGCCTATGCCACACGACGTGACAACACACCAACGCCTGCACCTATCGCTTAATCGGGCGACGCTTCTATATGGGCGACGCTCTAATATGGGGCGATCGCCCATACCGCGAGATCCGCTTTATAACATTCGCTCTCGCAAGCGGTCTCGCAAAGAATAGAGGAAGAAAGAATAGAGGAGGGAGGAAAAAATTCGGATCAATCGAAATGCCGAGGCGCAAATGCAAAGGGAAAAGGGAAGGCAAAGGAAGAAGCAAGTGCATGCCCGTGCAGTAATTTAGCGCATCAAGATCTCTTCCTACCTCGTGGAGCTATAGCACCTATGTGTATGTGCGGAGATCTTTGCAGTTTGTCCGCTTGGGAAATTTAAACTTGAAGAGGAGGTATTGAAGTGCCGCACCACGCCTTCGATCCGCCGAGAAGAGCCTAAAGGATCGCCTGCATGGTAACAATCGTGACGGTTACATAATATTTGTGAATGAAACTTTGCTAATTTATGTTTCATGCAATACCTCCGCCACTGCGGTGAATTTGAGCAGATGGTTTGATACGGTGATCAACCCCGAGGACCAACGGCTTCTTGACCAAGCCAACCGGCAGACGAGTTCACGCGCGGCTTCAAGAACAACGCGATGTCGCATGCGAGGAGGCATGTAGGAAGGAAGCGAGGAGTAGGAGGCCGAGAGAGAGAGGAACGAGAGAGGCGCGGCGTGCTGAGAAGCTCACGAGGCATGGGCGAATGGGAAGTGGCCTCAAGCACTCAAGAGACGTCTGATGTTAACTTTGGTTTTCCTTGTTCGTGGTACTCCTTTCAGTTTTAAGTCGTAATAAAGAGTGCGGTCTACCCTTCAAGTGTATGCTCACTGTCCTCAACTAGCCTTACAGAGGGAACCGATTCCATTTCCGGAGGGCTCGAATATGTCCTACTGCTCCAGTTATCCCAAATGATTTTATTTTAATCAATCAAGATAGGTTATAGCATTTTAAGTTCATCAGATTTGATTTCATCGAGTTTGACCCTCGTTTATAAAGATACGACCATTTTGATGTTTTACCGATTGCATGTTCTGACAACAATAAAATAGTGCACTAAAGTGACATCTAAATATTTTTACATAATTGTAACCTATGCAAGCCCAAGAATGCAACAAACCGATTCTCAAGTTTTGAGGTCCTCTAGACATTATTCTAACTACTTGAACAATGAATGCTATAAAGGGTTTAAACTAGCCATCTTTGATTCAAAATGCAATCATATTTAGATATTTTTGCAAAAATGAAGTGCATAAGGTTGTAGTAACTTATTCTATTTATTTCATGATTTATGGATCAACACACAATGTAATTCCTTCACAATCCATAGTTAGAGCCTAGCATTCGAACTCAAATAAAATTATTTTTCTGCAAATAACATATAGATTTTTATTTTACAATCTAATCCCTCATTCCAAAATTTAAATTTAAAAACAAGTTTCATTTCATTTGGACACTCCTAACAAAAATTATGGGGTTCATATTAAAAAGGCATATAGTAATTACAAAAAATACTAAAAAAATTTCACCAAGAACCTCTGTCGCTCTGTCTCGGGTGACAGGGGGGCCCACAGCTAACGGCGTTGACTGGCTAGACGGCGGAGGCAGAAATCGCCCGTGTACGGGCGACCGGCTTGCACTTTTGTAATTTTTTCATCCGGACGCATTGTTTTGAAAAAAAAGAATAAAAATAAATATTAAAGAAAAAAATTCATGCATTCTGCACATACGTGTTATGTATGTCTAGTGATATAGACGGAGATTGTCTGTAATACATATCTATATCATTTGTAGGTAGGACTAAAGATAACATATATAATGAGTGTCTATATTGTTGTTTATAATGATCTTTCATACAATTAATAGATTATATATATATATTACAAAACCGTCATATTTATCTTCATTCTTCTATTTTCTCCACATCATTTAAAATCAATCGTTATATACTCTTATATAATCCCAGGCTACTGGCTGTTTCGTTGGCACGTCCGTCACGCGGATACCGCCGAGGGCGCGATCTCGGCTCTTCGCCGGGCCGTGGCTTTGCCCACGGGAGTTCGTTGACGGAACGCTAAGTAATAATCTAGTCCACAAGGTGCAATTGAAAAGGATCACAAGGAGTACGGCCCAAAAACTAATGAACTGTAAATTAACTACAAGGCCGGTAAGAAGAGGCCTGCAGGCAACGGCCCAAACCCAAACAGAAAACAACACATTTTTTGCGTCAAAATAAGCAGCTAAATGCTAATCCTCTGGAGAAAGAAAGCAGATAATTAAAGGCAGCTATTCGGCATGTACAATAGTGTGATGTAAGATATCTATATGCTTTGCTATATAAGATTTTTACTGGTATGAAAAAGAGAGATGGAGGAGAGAGATAAAGTATAGTTGTCTCCTCATAAAAGACGATCATATAGACAACATAAAATACTACTACGTGAGTTATTATATATAATAAATACATTTTCATACCATAATTAAAAATATTGTAGAATCTCATAGAGATAACCTTAAGATGTTGTCGACGATCGGGACCGTCGACCGCAAAGAAGGGGGGAAGGATCGTACGAGGGGCGAGGCCCAGAGCCTCGCTCGTCCGGGAAGGAGCCTCGGCAGGCGCACAGCACGGGGGAAAAGGACAATCAAACAGGGGACACAATGTTTATACTGGTTCGAGCCTCCTAGGTCGGGTAACAGCTCTACTCCAGTCCTGCCTGTGGGCGAAAGGGGACTAAAGGCTCCTCAGGGGAGAGTTACAAGGGGAGCTCGACCTCGGGATCGCTCAGGAGCAATGGCTGAGGCGAGCTCGGTGAACAGTGGGGTGTACAAGTATTACTGCAGACGTATCTGCCTTCTCCTTAGGTTTCTTGAGGTGTTTCCTTGTGCGATCCTACTACCGTCGTGTTCTTGTTGTTTCTTTTGAGGGTTTGAACACCAGAGCGTATATTGCCTGTTCGCGAAGACCTAGCGGAAAAAAGGAAGCCACCCTCCCAGAAGACCCTACCTCCCTTTATACAGTCGGAGGGGGCAGGTTACATGGACAATTGGAAGAGGGAAGGATGAGGAGACCTATGCCAGGAGCCCTAGTCCTTCGTCTTGGTGATTGGTTGATGTCCTGCCTCGCCCAGGCCGGGTTGGTAGATTCGCTGAGCAGAGTAGTTTGCCGCTTCCTTGGGAAACAGCGCACCTACCCTCTGCGGACCTGTCAGATGCTAACGTTGTAATGCATGGCCCTGGCGCCTCCTCGGGAGGGAGCGTACCCCCATACTGCACGTGACTGGACTATGGGACTGGAGTTTTGACTTTGGCAACCCTCGTGCTGCCTTGGGAAGGATCCACCTGCTCCTGTATGGTCACTTCGAGTGGTCGTGATCGTAGGGCGCGTGGCTAATGGCCAGCGGAGGGCCCGATGCTTGGCCCTTGGTGGAGATCGCCTCAGACTGGTCGGAGGTCGGGGAGTCCGACCTGTGACGGAGGTCAGACGTCCCACTTGGTCGGGGACGAGTGTCCTTTGTGGCCTCGCGGGGCCTTTGGTCGGAGCCGGGCTTGGAACAGTCCGTTCGTTGCCCCGGGCCGCTGTTTTACATGGGAGTCCGGGCTGGGGGCGCCGGGGCCGAGGAGGTCGCCGAGATCCGCAATCAACCCGGGATATCCCAGCCCGAGCTTGGGAACAGTCCTCCGGGCTTAGAAACAGTCCCCCGAGCTCAGAGGAGGACTGCTTAAAGCCCCCCTGGGGGGCACGGACACGTGTCAGGATGGCCGATCCCCGACAACCAGCCCCCGAGGCTCAAGAAGCGGTCTGAGACTCTAGGCGCTCTTGAGTCTGAAGTCTTTTGAGGGGGGATCGCCCCATCGACCGGGTTCGGGGTTTCTTGAGCTCCCTTTCCAGACCCGGGGAAGGCCCCTCCGGGGTGCTTTTAGCGAGATCGCTCTTGGCGACACTTGAATTCCAACACCTTGCTTTTTTAGTGGGCTCAGAAAGCCTCGGAGCCTCGTGGACGGGGAAGTTGGAGGGATGGTTTAGTGGATGCGTGGAGAGACACGCCCGTGCGGGGGTTTTGAGGGGCCCTGGCGCCTTGGTTACCGCCCGCCGGCTACGGGCGCGCCTTTTGAGGTGGTGGTGATGTGAGTTGACGAGGCGTCTTCAAAAACCAGGGGGGTCTCAGCCTTCAGGGTTTCGCCTCCCTACTACTTGTACTCTTGCCTTCTTCTTCCTTGTGCTTCTGCGCCGGCGCCTTTTGCCCTTTGCATTCAAACCCGCCCCCTCTCGACCTCATGGCGAAGTTCGGGAGGAGTACGCTCACCGCGGAGCGGATGAAGGAGATGGATACTTTGGGGCTTCTAGACCCGTTCACCTGGCGGCTTCTGTCCGGGGAGAACGTGCCGCAACCTCGGGGCAACGAGATCGTGAGCACGGAGCAATACATGCTCTTCGGGCTGCAAACCCCGGAGAGCGACTTCTTGTTCGCGGTCCTCGCGCATTGTGAGATTGAGCTTGTTAACTTGGTACCAAACTCCCTTCTCCACCTTTCTATTTTTGCTCATCTTTGCGAGGGGTTCCTGGGCATTCTTCCCACCCCCTCATTGTTCTTTCGCTTTTATTCCTTGTCCCGTACCGCGAAGGACCCCGTCGTCGGGTGTCTCTACTTTCGGCTGCGGGCAGGACTCCCTTGTACCTTCCCCCAAATCCCGACCCGGGACTCGCTCGGGCTATGGACGGAGAAATGGTTCTATCTGAAGAAGGGCGAGGGGAGCGGGCTCGCCTACAACGGTGCCGCGATCGAGGGAAAGCGGGAGACCCCAGAACCTGAGGGCTCGGCGACTGACCAGGCGGCGGTCGCCTTCATCCATATTTGCGCCATGCGTGGGCTCAAGGGGCAGGTGGTCGTTCATGACTACTTGCGGAACCGGGTGTTTCCTCTCCGGAAGAGGTTGCACCCTTTCTTCGAGATCACCAGGAGGCACGACGCCACCCAGGAAAGCCACGAGGGTGAGCATTGCCCGACCTTAAGTTCTTTTGGGCCTTGGTCGGAATTTCCTTGTTTCTTGACGCTCTCTTTTTTGGCTTCTTGCAGCACCGAAGGCGACCTGGATCGCCTCGAGGATGCAGGAGATCTTTGGGAAGGCCGCCACCGCCTACGATCTCGACGGCAATGTCCCCAAGAATGTCTTGGGGCGAGCAGTGAGGTAATGGCTCTCGCCTTGATCTAGGTCTTGGGAGTTCGAATTCGGCCGTTTACCGTGATGAGCTCGTGCAGACGACCAGGGAGCTCTGGGACACGGCGAAGCAGTTGTTACCGCTCCCCGGTCTGAACAAGGGCACGAAGGGGAGTAAGAGACCGGCTCCCGATGCCCCGAGGCAGGTTGCCAAGAAGCCCCACATCGAGTGGGGCGACCGGGTCGTAGGAAGTTCGAGCGGCCCGAGCTTAAGGACATCCGAGCCCAAGCTCGCTTCCCCCGCGCTCCCTCCTTGGTCCTTCTTATCGATCCTGCTGCTTCTCTGCCAGCAGGAGGCGCTTCCACCGCGCGGGCCGGATGCGCAAATGAGCCATGAGCTCCGGCGCTGAGCTCCCGAGGGGGAGTTCTCCCGCTGCTGGTGTGGAATCGTCGCGCCAGGTACGACCTCCGTACATTTTTCGCCATCCCGTCCCGTCGCGGCGTTCAAGCATCCGAGGGGCAACGACCTTTCCTGTGGTCCAGGGCGAGGCCGGGGAGGAGGACGACGAGGACGACTACCGCCTCGCACCGTGACCCCGGACGCGGCGGGTGCTGCTTGCCGTGTCTTCTGAGGAGGACGATGTGACCGAGGGAGGAGCAGTTGAGGGCGCTGCGGTCGAGGGCACCGAGGTCGACGGCACTGCTGTCATCGCACCCCAGGTGGAGGCGTCCCTAGCAGCGGAGTCCTCGGGGAAGCGGAGAGCCGACTTGCCCCCCCGAGGGGGTTCGGCGAAGAAAGCGAGATTACCGCGCATCCGTTCGCCGCAGTAAGTACCCCCTTCTGCCTTTCAACTTTGTCGTGGTAGGGTCGTCCGAGCAACCCCTGATAATTTGTTGTGCGTAGTACTTACACTGGGGTGGTCGTGGCTGCGGTCCAGCGTTCGGCGCCGGCGCGACCGGTGGAGGTCAACGAGCCACCGGTCAAAGAGGAGACACCGGTAGGGTCGTCCGGGGTCGAGGGCGCCGCGGTCGAGGGCGCCGCTGTCGGCGCGCCCCAGGTGGAGGCGTCCCCAGCACTGTCGGAGTCGCCGGAGGGGCGGGTGACAGTTCCCGGGCCGACGGTTGAGCCGGAGCGCGGGGTGGTTCCGACCATCCTTGGCGAGCCGGGGCTCCCTTCTGCGGTCGAGTCGGTCGAGGGGGGAGCGGTCGAGGGGGGAGTGGTCGAGGGCGATCAGAGAGCCCCGAGCCGCTCGTCGGCCCCAGGAGTTCGGCTGCCGTCGTCTTGGCCGAAGCGGATCGCCCTAGGTCCCCGGGGGGCGCCGGTGCTACCGTGGCGGTGGAGGCCGCCGAGGATGTTGCTGCGGGTGATCTGCCCCGGGGTGCCGACGGTGCCATCGACTTGCCGATGTTGGAGGACCAGCTAGTGGCGGTAAGCGCATTTGTGGTGACCTTTCCTTCTCCTTCATTTTCCCCTTTTCTTGTAGTCGTGGTGATTTTTCCTTCGCCCTCGCAGGGCCTACGACTGATCTCCCAGGGGTACGGGGTCGTGCGTGGGCACGTGCTCAGCTTTCGGGCCCTCTGTGATGTTATCGAGGTCAACCAGAGGGATGCTGCCGACCTCGAAGCTGATGCGGCGCGCGGTCGAGAGGAGGTTTTACGCCTGAGGGAGGCTCAGGCCCTCGAGCTCGCGCGAGCCGTCGAGGAGGAGCAGAAGAAGGCAGAGGAGACCCTCGCCTGAGTTCGCCGGGAGGTGTAGGACGTTTTGGATGAGAATCGCACGAGCGCAGCGGTGATGATCCAGCGCCTCGAGCTTGAGACCTCCGACATTCGTTCAAAGGCGGAGGCCGCGCGGCAGGAGATGGAGGGGCTCCGGGAGCGCCTTGAAATCGCCCAGATGGCTCGTGAGGAGAGCCACTCGGTTGCGTCGACCTGCGCTCGAAGATCTCGCAGCCGCATGGAAGGAGGCGAAGGGGCTCCGGACGCAGCTGGGGAATCAGGTCTCCGTGCGCGCAGAGGCGGAGACCGCATGTGAGGAGGCCGCGAAGCTTCGAGCTCGTCTCGGGGAGCTCTCTGTTGCCCCGAGGGCGTCCTCCGCCGAGCTCGAGGCTGAGGCGGCCGAGCTCAAGGCCAAGGTGATGACGGCTGAGGCGACGACGGCTGCGCTTGAGAAGACAGCGGTCGGGTTGGAGGCGAGGGCCACTGAAGCGGAAGCTAAGGCGGCCGAGGCCGAGGCCAAGGTCACCGGGCTTGAGGGGAAGCTGGCCCCGGTGTCTCGAGCGGGGAAGAGCGCCCTGGCCCAGCTTCAGAGCGACTGTGATCGGGTCGATAGGGCCGAGACCGAGGCGCTTGCACTGCGGCGGAGGGTCTCTGACCTCGAGCGGGAGAAGCTTGCACGAGACATGTCTGTGGAGTAGGAGATTTAAAGTTAGTTGATGGGTTGGGGGACGAAGGATTTCGCACCCCCTTGTAAAGTCAATGTATCCTTTTGCTAAGTAAAGTCGCGTTTAGAAGACTTAGCTCGCTTGTTGGCCCGTGTCGCCTTTGTGGACTTTGCTCGGCTTGCTCCGTAGAAGGGTCCGAACAAAGTCGGATTCGTGATGTGGAGTAAGCGCGTTTCTGCGGGTTTTCGCAAGGCGAACCACTTAGTCTGACCGAGCTAAGGGATGCTCGAGGTCAGTTTGACCGAGGCCTCGCTCGAAATCACTCGGGCTCGGGCACGACTCGGGCAAAAGGCTGACCGAGCTAAGGGATGCTCGAGGTCAGTTTGACCGAGGCCTCGCCCGAAATCACTCGGGCTCGGGCACGACTCGGGCTGAAGGCTGACCGAGCTAAGGGATGCTCGAGGTCAGTTTGACCGAGGCCTCGCCCGAAATCACTCGGGCTCGGGCACGACTCGGGTTGAAGGCTAACCGAGCTAAGGGATGCTCGAGGTCAGTTTGATCGAGGCCTCGCCTGAAATCACTCGGGCTCGGGCATGACTCGGGTTGAAGGCTGACTGAGCTAAGGGATGCTCGAGGTCAGTTTGACCGAGGCCTCGCCCGAAATCACTCGGGCTCGGGCACGACTCGGGTTGAAGGGCCTTGACCATTTGGCCACAGGGGAATTAGTCGGCTTATTGCTGCAGAGCGGCTTATTGCGACTGAGATCGTCCCCGGCGGTAATTTTAGGGATCGCGACCTCCGAGCCTGGGAATGTCATCGGGCTCGGGGTGCTCCTTGAGGACGTTCAATGGTCGGCAGCACAGGGGAATAGCCGGCTTACTTCGATAAGGATCGTTTTACCGCGGCCTCCGAGCCTGAAAACGCATCAGGCTCGGGATACTGACATCCCTGAGGCGAACCTAGAGAACGCGACCTCAACTTAACCGAGGCCTCGCCTGGTAGTACTCAGGCTTGGGCACAACTCTCGGGTGGCCGACTGGGTAGCCTGTGCTCGGACCGCATTTAGGCCTCTGTCCAGCTCGTGAGCTCGGGAATGCTTCAAGCTCGGCAAGGCCCCCTCAGAGGGCGGTTTAGAAATTCGAGCTTGGCCACATGGCCCCGGGGGAAAGGTCGGCTTAGTGCGCAGCCCGGCTTATCGCGACCGAGTCATCCCTGGTGGTGAATTTTAAAACTGCGACCTCCGAGCCCGGGAAATGTCATCGGGCTCGGGGCGCCCTCTGAGAACGTTCAATGGCTGGCAGCACGGGGAATGACCGGCTTATCCCGATAACGATCACCTTATTGCGGCCCCCGATCCTGGGAATGCCCAGGCTCGAGTTGTTCATCCCCGAGGCGAACCTAGAGAACGCGACCCTGGGTGCTGCAAAAAAGAACACGCATGGACGCCCCGAGGTCGGGCTCGCCGCGTGACCTTATGGTCACGCTGCGAGGTCGCGTCGCTCGAGGCGCCCTAAAAAGAAAGAACTTCGATTGAGAGAAAGCAGACGGAACTCTGGGTCCGAGGTCTTTTAAGATGGCGCGACCTTTGATGAAGGAACCTGCAACTTGGGGTCGTGGCGGAATGCCATCCCCCTCCATAAACCGAAAGAGGTTAGCGCCGGAGGCGAATGAGACCTTTATTACGGGCGCATACCTGGGCCAAACCAGAGTGTGGCGGTACAAGCGTCCGGGTCACGCCCCGGGTCGCGTTTGCTTGGGACACAAGAACAAGCATAGTAGCAAGGAGAAAACATCATAACTTAAAAACGGATGAAAGAGGAGCTCTAGGCATAGAACTTCCGGAGCTGGCCTACGTTCCACGAGCTCGTGAGCTCCCTGCCATCGGGGACCGCCAGGCGGTAAGCTCCCGCGCGGCTTGTTGAGACGACTCTGAAGGGGCCCTCCCACAGCGGGGACAGCTTGTTGGTGTGGGAACGGTCTTGGATTCGTCTTAGGACCAGGTCCCCAACGCGGAAGCCCCTGGTTCGAACAGCTCGGGCGGCATGCCTGCGGAGATCTTGCAGGTAGCACGCCGAGCGCAGTAGTGCGCGGCACCTTACTTCTTCCGCCAAGGCGAGGTTGTCGGGACCCGGATTTGCAAATCCGAAACCCTCTATGTATACTGCACTAGTCCAGGATCACACCAGTGCACACAGTGGAAACATAGATGAAATACCATTCCATACAACGAATTAACTAAGAAGAAGCAAATTATTATTAAATAAAGCAAACGACCTTATGGTCAATGTTTACACCATTATGCATTAAGGCTTAAGAAACAAATACTATTGCAGCGGAAAAGATAACTTGAGCCATTCGACATGCCACGAGGCAATCGCCCTGGGAACGCCTTCCTAATCCACGTAGTCTTCATAGAATTCCTCCTCATGATATTCATTATCTCCTTGACAAAGAATCGATCAACAAGGGCATAAAGCCGTGAGTACAAAGGTACTCAGGATGCCGTAGGGAATTGATGCAATATATTCATGCACGGCTTGAAAAATATGGCTATATGGTTCATTTGCAGAAAGCAATAACTTGAATTGAAAATACAATAAATAGATTGAAAGCATATTTATGAAAAGATAAGTAAATAACTGGTAGATCAATGGTAGACAACATGAACAGAATGGCGAGGCATCACCCTACACCATCTAAAACAAGTATCAACCAATAAATTTAACAATATTAACTTTAGACAACAAAACAACAGTGAACTCCCCATTCACATCCCAACAATTCCACATTCCACATTTCATAAAACACTCTATACCCCGTGTGAAATTCCCGGGCTTGTCCATGACCGCGTACGCGGCTATTCGAATAGTTTTACACTCTGCAGAGGTTGTACTTCTTTACCCACAAGACATGATCGGCTCTTGTTGCCATGCGCAATAAGCACACTTCCTTTGGTGTGTTGGCAGAGAGATAATGACAAAGCCTTTACAATGCACTGTCTAAACTCGGTACTGCCCGCTAAGGTTTCGCCCCTTAGGGCCCCCTCTTGCGCCTTGTGAATCTACCTGTCCATCCCGGAACCCACACCACCAATGGCGATACTCAAGGCTAGACATTGCAAATTAATCAGCTAGGTCTGTCCCATTCGGACATGTGGAAATGCAGTTAGGCCCAGTTCAATGGCGCACAAGATTAAGTCCTTAAGTTGTCTCGGGCAAGACATCCACATCCCAATGTGCTAGAAAGCACCCCTTTACTTCACGATCACTTGCAGAGGGAAAACAATTGTTCAACCAAGACCAATGGCAAACCCGCCATGGTACAACAAGTTTTACAACAGTGGCTAACGGCCATGATTCAATATCTCATTAAGTCAAGATTAACATTATTCAACATGTGATATGAATCCCAACGTATATCTAAGCATGTCTAAGCATAGCTACGTAACGCAATGTTCGTATAATGATTATGTCCAACTAGTAATGTCCCAACCTAGGTTTAACAATAGATACATGGCATCCCAATAGTCAAGGTGGCATAATGACAATTAGGTACATATCTACTCCCATGAAATAACATTGATACACAAAATAGCATGCAATTGTATAAAATAATTTACTTTTGAAAACATAGGATCAATATGATCAAAGGTTACAACTTGCCTTGCTGATCTAGTGCTGAATCTTGGTCTTCGAAGTCTTCGTTCGCTCCCTCGAAATTAGTGTCTACCGGAAAAGAAGCAACGAAACCAAATAAATACAAAACAGAGACTCAAACAATCTCAAAACTGAAAATAAATGGCTCTGGAAGATAGATCTTGATTTGAGAAAAATTTAGAAACTTGAATCGCCACAATCGGAGTTCGTATGAGGGAGAACGAGCTTCTGGAAAATTAAATTCAAAGAAAATACAGAAAATCGGAAAAATCAGAATTTCCGAAATTATTTTTGTACTGGAAAAGCGATTTATTGAGCAACGCTGATGTCAGCCGGCTCTCGGTGGACACGGTCCACGGCGCGGCTCGGTTCACCGTGCACCCGGCGCACGATCGACGTCAGCGCTGACGCGGCTTTAGGGCTGACGTGGCGGTAGAGGTGGAGCTGACGCTGGCGCTGACGCAGGAGCTGATGTGGATGGCCACGCGTCACGCATCCGGCGGAAGGGCCAGATCAGACGGCGGGAAACGCTGCTGCGGGCGGAGATGACGCGGCGCGATCTGGGACGCAGGCGCGAGATCGGACGGCTGGGGTTGGGCGAAGGAGGATGGCGGCGAGGCGACGGCATGGGGCTCACCGGCAATGGAGAAGAAGCCACGGCCGACGGCGAAGACGCGATTTAATCGGATCCGGACGAGGCGGATTGGGAAGAGGCGGCGGGCAAGGCGAAGGCCAGCAGCTGCGCGAGAGCGACCGTGGCGAAGGAAAAGGCGCGAAGCCGGCAAGGGGCGGACTCTGGCGAGGGTGCATGCGCCAACGGTGGCTGCTTTCGGACGACAGGCGAAGGGCAAGCCATGGCGCGGAGGCGATCCTCGGGAGGGTGCGATGCTTTAAATAGGGTCTCGAGGCGTGTCCGGCCGGACTCAAACGGGCGGCTAGGGTTGGTGGCGCGCAAACGCGGCGACGCGGAGCGATCCGGACCGGACACGTGGCGCAGATCGGACGGTCGGCAATTTGGTGGGCGAGGCAGCCGAAGCGGCGACGCGGCCGGACGCGCGAGGAGGCTGGTGAACAAGCGGAGCGGGCCGAAGGGAGCGGAATGGGCTGAGGCAAGGCGAGCCGGAGAAACGGGCCGGCGGAGATTCGGCCTGAGAGGCTTTTTGAAATTAAAAACATTTTCCGATTTAAGAAAACTCCAGAAATTCGAATAAATTCAAATAAATATCAAATAAATTCAGAAAAATCCCCAAAAATACAGAAAAATTCCTTGGAGCACAATGAACCCAACTAAAACTAAAAATCTTTAGTTTGATGAATAGTTTAGTCAAATTAAATCCTTTCATTAATAGAAAAATCAAATTAAGGTTGGATTAATTCAAGAAAAATGCAAATGGTTTATTTTTGAATTCAAACATTCCAAAACTCAAATTTTGGGATATTCTGAGTCGAGGACCGCTCTGCTCGAGTCGACACAGTCGACCGAGCTCGCCTCGACGGAGCGGAGGCGTGACCTCGGCGGCGGGGCGGCCTCGGCCGAAGGCAGTGGAAAGGGCTCGTCCCGTTACTGCACTTTGGATGAGTGCGGACGGAATAAAGGACGATGGGAAGCTTGTCCACCTAGGCCCGGCCGCGGCGACCGAGCTCGTTGAAAACTCGCTTCTTGAGCCCTTGGACGAGCTGCCCGTTGGCACGCTCGACCGCTCCGTTGCTCTGGGGGTGGCTTACCGAGGCATAGCAGATTTTGGTCTCCATATCTGCGCAAAACTCTTGGAACATTTCGCTGGTGAACTGCGTCCTGTTGTCGGTGATGATCCTGCAAGGGACTCCGTACCTTGTGACCACGAAGGAACGGAAGAACCTTACTGCGGCCTTGGCGGTGATAGCGGAGACCGACTCTGCCTCGATCCATTTCGAAAAGGTGTCGATGGCCACGAGCAGAACTTCTTCCCCGGCCAGGCCTCGAGAAGGGGCCGAGGATGTCGAGGCCCCACGTCGAAAACGGCAGCGAGGGGATGGTCTCGAGCGTAGGCGGTTGCACGGCCTTCCGGGCATGGCGGCGAGCTCGGCAAGCGCGGACGATGCCACAGGCATCTTGCGCCGTTGGCGATAAAAGCCCATCCAAACGCCTTCGGACTATGGTCTGAAGAAGAGTGGCGCCGCATAGGCGGAATGTATGTCATTGGCGGTATTTACCTTCTCGGGAGTGATGCATTTGATAGAACACCGGGGCCCTTGGCGGTAGAGCTGCCCACCGCGAGCTGTATGAGCTCATGGCGTTGCGAGCCTGCTCCTTTCACCGAGTGGCGGGAGCTCCCTTGGTCGAGAACTTGATGATCGGGTCCATCCATGACGGAATGCTTTCGAGGAAGGCCACCGGGTCTCCCTGGCCGGTGACAGATGGTGTGGCCAAGGTTTCGAGGATGACGTCCGGCGGGAGCTCATCGCCGGACGATCCGAGCCTGGACAGGAGATCGGCGGTGGAATTGTCCTTCCTTGGTACGTGCTGGATCTTCAGGTTCCGAAACCACCTCTGCATCTTACGCACCTCGGCGAGGTACTTGGCCATCAGTGGGTCCGAACACTGGTAAACTTTGTTGTACTGATTGACGACGAGCTGGGAGTCCCCTTTCGCAATTAGACGGTGGACGCCCAGGGACTTGCAAGCTCGTAGGCCAGCCAACAGGGCCTCGTATTCCGCCGCATTGTTGGTAGCGGGGAAGCCGAAGCGGACCACATATCTCAAGTGGTCGCCTTGAGGGGTGATGATGAGAACGCCGGCCCCCGAGCGCTCGAAGGACCTTGACCCGTCGAAGAACATGGTCCAAGGGTCTTCGACTTCGACCTTGGGCTCGGGGGCAGGTTCCGCCATCTGCTCGACCACGAAGTCGACCAGCGCCTGTGATTTGATGGCGGTGCGGGCCGTGAAGCGGAGGTCGAATTCGGCCAGCTCCATGGCCCATTTGGCGACGCGACCTCCGGCTTCTGGGTTCTTGAGGATCTCCCCGAGCGGGAGGCCACTCGGGATAACCACCACATGCGCTTGGAAGTAGTGTCGAAGCTTCCGCGAGGCCATGAAGAGGGCATAGAGGAGCTTCTGGACCAAGGGGTAGCGCTCCTTCGGCCCGTGGAGCACTTCGCTGACATAGTAGATCGGGTGCTGTCGCCCCGCCCGCTCGGCCACTAGGACCGCGCTGACGGCTTGGGTCGCGGCGGCGAGGTAAAGTAACAGCGGCTCGCCCTGCTGCGGAGTCGTTAACAGAGGCGGACGCGAGAGATACGCCTTGAGCTCGTCGAAAGACCGCTGGGCTTCGGGGGTCCACTCGAAGCCCTCGTGCCTGCGTAGGATCTTGAAGAAGGGCAACCCTCGCTCGCCGAGCCGGGAGATGAAGTGGCTGAGGGCGACGATGCGGCCAGTGAGGCTCTGTACTTGTTTTACAGAGGTCGAAGCGGTCATTTGCTCGATCACCTCGATCTTTTTCGGGTTCGGGCCTACGCCCGACCCCCCGATCATGTAGCCGAGTACTTTCCCGGAGGTCGTGTCGAAGACGCACTTTTCGGGGTTGAGCTTGATGTCGAACCTGTTCAGGTTGGCGAAGGTCTCGGCCAGGTCGCTGATGTGGTTGGCCTTAGAGGGGCTCTTGATGATGATGTCGTCGACGTACACTTCGAGGTTCCGGCCGATCTGCTGGTCGAAGGCTTTAGCCATCAGCCGATGGAACGTGGCGCCCGCGTTGCGGAGGCCGAACGGCATGGTCGTGTAGCAGAAGGTTCCGAACGGCGTGATGAAGGCGGTCTTGTCCTCGTCTTCCACGGCGAGCTTGATCTGATGGTAGCCGGAGTAGGCATCTAGAAAACTCAACATCTCAGCGTTGGCAGTGGAATCCCCGATCTGGTCTATACGAGGAAGTGGGAAGTTATCTTTAGGGCATGCGGCATTCAAACCCGTGTGATCGACGCACATTCGCCACTTCCCGCCTTTCTTTTTACAATTCTGAGGTTGGCGACCATTGGAGTAGTTGACCTCGCGAATGAAACCGGCCTTGAGGAGCTTATCGAGGTGCTCCCTGATTATTTCTGCCTTCTCGAGGGAGAAGCGTCGCAGCTTCTGGCGCACGGGCCTGCAGCCAGGCTTTGTTTGTAGTCTATGCTCGATCACCTCCCGCGGGACCCCCGACATGTTCGCTGGTTCCCATGCAAAAACACTTTTATTAGCTCGGAGGAAGGTGACGAGCTCGTCTTCCTATTTAGGGTCGAGCTGGGTGGAAATGCAGACGCATTTGCCCGAGTTCCCTTCTTCGAGCTGCACGGCCTTGGTCGGGCCATTCTAATTTGGATGGCCATTTTGTGGCGCCCTTGGGGTGGTCTCGGGACCAGTACAGGCGATATGCCATCCAGCGCCAGGGCCTTTTCACCAAAAAGGGGGAGATTGTAAGTTCAAGCTCTATTGGTTTTGGTGATTGGTTTAATATTAATGTTTAATCATTGTTTAATGACAAATCTAATCATTATGAGACTAACATGTTTTATGAAGTCTTATTCTTATTAGTCTCATACTTGGATAGAAAATGGAAAACCTAAGGTATGCACTCGTATTCATTCTATTATATATATGCATACTTAGAATTCAAGTTAAAGTATGAACTCTTCCAGTGCTTTAGACCAAATATGTGCATTATGTTTTTAATTCATATATACATGAATGCACACATCTAGGGGGAGTTTATAATTTAACTTGATGTTTCAATTGTATTGATCCATGTCCTCTTGTCATACAATATAAAGGATCAAGACCTTGAAACAATCTTTTGAGTATATATGACTTGTGTAGTTATATACTCATGTCAATTTAAATGAGTTTAAATTGAGTTCGATTGTCTCTCAATCAATCAAAGAACATTTCATCATGTGTTGATGGTGTTTCCTTGTTGATTAAAGACAAGCGAAAAGTTCTTGAGTATAATGAAGCATTAGTTGCATCAAAGTACTCAAGACACAATTAATCATTCAAATTGATTAGGGTTGTGCTCAATCGATCTTGGAGGCATCCATTATGTGTTAATGGAGTGCGGTGATGATTGAGACAACCGTGTTTGTTGGACTAACATCTTCCATGAGTTGTGAAGTAGGTTAAGTCCAAGATGATGAAGAATCGGAAGAAGAAGTCATCATGTGTTGATGAGCTTCAAGAGGTGATCGAAGTGAAGAGAAGGGCTAGAGAAGGTTCATCATCGTTGATGACCAAGAAGAAGAAGAAAAGATGATCTGAGAGAAGATGATTGGAAATCATAGAAGCTCCAAGTGGATCAAGTGTGGCAAAGGTATAACTAGCTAGGGCTAAGGATGTGTTCCTAGTCTTTTACCGGTCTCCGTGTTTGGTTGTGAGACCGGGTTGCTTGTTAGGTGCCGTACTATTAAGAGGGTTGAGTCTTTTAGCTTGAGCTTCATCATGTGTTGATGAACTCGATCCGGTTCACTCTAGCTCACTCTCTTGTTTGATGTTTGCATGAAGCTAACCATTTGGCATGTGTTGCAAATTGGTGAAGCTTGTGCATTGGATTTTGTATGAGCAAAGTATTTGCATGTGTTGCAAATAAGGGTGCTCATACTTGCATCTTATTTGAATCTTATTTGATTTGGTTTTTGCTTGGAGCTAAGTTTTGCATGTGTGCAAAGGAGAGAGCTAAAGCAATTTGGTTTAAAGTGGTTGCATGGAGTTAGAGATTTGCATGTGTTGCAAATAGAGAACTCATGCACTTATATTTGTTATGGTTGCTTGCATGGTGCTAGAGATTTGCATGTGTTGCAAATAGAGAGCTCATGTTTTAGTATTGCTTTGAGCTAGGTTTTTGCATGTATTGCAAGAACAATGCTCAAGCATAAAATTAGTTTAATGTGTATTTGCAAGTTCGTTGTGCGAATAAACCGAGGTCTATGGGTCCGGAATCCGAGAGCATGTGAGTAGGGCTTGCAGCGGTGTTTGCAAGTTATTGGGTCTTGTGTTGACCTTCACATGGCTAGGGGATTAATCTCATAGACTCGAGTTTGATTTGCTTAATCGTTTTGCAAATAGATCTTGAGTTGTTTACTGAAATGTGTTTTCGTTAGTTGGATTTGTTATTTGCAAATGTGTTTTGCAAATGAACTTTAGATTATGGGTTCGATCCTGAAGCATGTGAATAGGGTTTGCAAATGTGTTTTGCAAATTGACTTGATCATGTGTTGATCATCACATGGCTAAGAGGATTGATCTCATAAGTTCTTGGTTTATTGGCAAATGTGTTTTGCAAATAAGTTGTGCTTAATGAGATTCTTTGGAGTATGTGATTAACATATGCAAATGTGTTTTGCATAGTGTTGTGATCATGTGTTGATCCTCACATAGCTCAAAGAATTTATCTTGAATGGTTTGGAGAAAAGTTTTTGTGAAAAGCAGTGTTTTTCTCTCGAGGCGGTCGTCACGCCCTTATAGGGCAGTAGCACTGGGTCGGTGTTACCATGAGATTTGATAGTAGCAGAAGGTCGGTGCTACCGTCTCTCGGCGGTGTGGAATTCCAGAGAGGGGTGTTTTTGGCGGTCCGGTGGTCGGTGCTACCGCCCATGGTAGGCGGTAGCACGGAGGTCCGGTGCAACCGCTCCTCGGCGGTGTGAAAAATCCAGAGGAGGTGTTTTGAGTTCGGCTGAGGCCGGTGCTGGCCGAGGTTGAAGGCGGTGCTACTGCCGGCGGTAGCACCGCTCCCGATTGGCCGGTGCTCAGGAAATCCTGAACAGCTAGTTTTGTAGCCGTTGGCGAGGCAGTGCTACCGGTCCTAGTAGGGCGGTAGCACCGGGAATTCTGGTTTTGTCCAGAATTTCCCCCCAACGGCTAGTTTTGGCTTGAAGGCTATAAAAGGAGGCCTTGGGGGGCAAGGGCAGGAGGTTGGCTGTGTGCTAGAGCATTTGGGTGTTTATAGGAGTTGTGTGCATGTGTTGCCTTCTCCCATTTGCTTCTTGAGCTAGTGTGAGCCTCTAATTGCATGTGTTGCAATTAGGAGAGGATTGAGAGTCTCTTGTGCATGTGTTGCACTTGAGGAGGATCCTTGTGCATGTGTTGCACTTGGTGATCACCGGAAGCACATGTGTTGTGCTTGGTGAAGTTCAAGCGAGAGGATTGACTTGTTACTCTTGGAGGTTGCCGACTCCTAGATGGCGTGGGCGTCGTCTTGCGGGAGCTCTCAAGGTTGTGAGAAGCCCCGCGAAGTTTGTGAAGGTTGGGTTGAGCCTACGCGAAAGCGTGAAAAACCACATCTAGTGGATTCGAGGTGGGTGCTCAATTCGTGGAGCCGGTCCAATGTGTTTGGGCTAACCTCAACGTGGACTAGGGGAGACCGGCAAGTCTCCGATCACCACGGTAAAAAGTATTGTGTCTCTTGTGCTTGCCTTGTTCTCTTTATTTGTATTCAAGCAATTTACATTCATAGAATTAAATTGATTGATTGCTTGACCTTAGAATTGCTTTTTGTTAGAGACATAATTAGTTAGTACACATAGTGAGCCTAGTTGATTTAGGCTTTAATTGTCAAAACCTTAGTTTATCGCTTCCGCATTATTATTGATAGGTTTCGGCATAGGGATAATTAGGGGTGAATTGCTTTGTAGAAATTAGAAAGAGAAAGTTTTTAAAAGCCGCCTATTCACCCCCCTCTAGTCGGCATCCTCGAACTTACAAGTGATATCAGAGCTTGGTCTCTCATTTTATTAGACTTAACCGTCTAGAGAGTAAAGGATGGCGACTAGTGGTTTACTGCACTACACCGATTCACATATTTTTGATGGCTCAAATTATGCTTCATGGAAATTATTTATGATATCTCATTTTAAATCCATGAGCCCCAAAATATGGTGGATCGTAGATGTGGGCTTTTCTCTTCGGTTGAATGAATTTGCTCCAACTAAAGGAGAAGAGAAATGCCTACATCTCGACGCTCAAGCTACTAATGCTTTATTTAGTTTTGTGAGCGTAGATGTTTTTAATTCAATATGCAATCTCAAGAGTGCTCATGAAATGTGGATCAAGCTTCAAGAATTATTTGAATTATCCACATCAACAACCGATGATTGCTTTGAGGATAGGACATCGGTAGAAGAAACCTCCACTTCTACCTCAAGTGATGAAGAAACCTCAACCTCCGCCTCAAGTGATGACGAGCAACAAATTCTTTCATCGTTAACTCGTTGCTTCATGGCTAAAGGTAAAATTGAGGTAAGTGATAGTGATGAGGATGATGAGCCCTCCTATGATGAACTTATGAATATGTTAGAGGAGCTCAATAATTATCTTGGGAAGGAGAAAACAAAATATAAAATTTTAAAGCTTGAACATGACTCTCTTAAAATGATTATAATGTGCTTAAGGAGAATCATGAATCTCTCCTTCTCAAAGAACTCACTAAGCCTAGGGTGGACATAGGAATTACATGTGATTTAATTGATGAAATGCCTTGCTTAAATGTCAATCCTATTATTTCATCAAAATTGACATGTCCACCTCTTGCAATAATTCAATTGATATGCCTTGTTGCTCAAATACAAATATTGCTTCTACTTCCTCTATGTCTTGTGAGACTAATCTTGTAGAGGAAAATAAAGAGCTCAAGGAACAAGTCACTCAATTGAGAAGTGACTTAGAGAAGTGCTACAAAGGAAAGGTCACCCTCGACAACATTCTAAGCAATCAACGAAAGTTGGTTGACAAGAGAGGGATCGGCTACATCTCCAAGAGGGAGAAGAAAATGAAGGGCCACTACGCCTCCGTGCGCCCTCATCAAGTGGAAGTCAAGTCCACACCACCATTGGAGAGGCACATCGGCAAGAAGCAAGTCAAAACGGTCAAGAGAGGGCCAAATAGCGTGGCGTGTTTCAATTGCCGGGAAAGGGGACATTTCGGTAAGGATTGTTCCAAAGGTACTACTCCTAAGCCCATTATTGTAAATGATCATTATTTGC
The DNA here is from genome assembly GCA_036346275.1 of Otatea glauca. Classification (NCBI taxonomy): domain Eukaryota; kingdom Viridiplantae; phylum Streptophyta; class Magnoliopsida; order Poales; family Poaceae; genus Otatea; species Otatea glauca. Next base: position 95,556 of record JAYEVK010000392.1, read on the forward strand.
TTAGGAAGGATAAAAATGGCAATGTGTTTGCCAAGTTTGTCGATTCTCCCAAGTACTTGCAAAATTATGATATTCAATTGCTTAGGAGAAATGAATCTAGAAATGTGTTTGCTCAAAATGCTAGATTTCCTAAGACCAAGAAAAATCATGTTGATCATGTGCTTAGGAAAAATAACAATAGCAAAATATTTGCTAGATTTGTTAGATCCTCTAAGCATTCTCATTATAATGATCATCATATGCTTAGAAAGGATCAAACTAGAAATGGGTTTGTGAATTTTACTAGACCTCCTAAGCCTTCTCTTTACAATGCAAATAATTCGCTTAGGAGGAATAATAACCTCAAACCCATTGCTAGTCATGTTAGTTCACCTAAGACTATTAATGTTAGGGCCATTTGGGTTCCTAAATCACTTGTGACTAACATTCTTGGACCCAACAAAATTGGGTACCAAAAGCGCCTAAAAGAATTGTAGGTGCTTAGAGATGCATTGGAAGCTTTGGCTTGATCAAGAATGATTCCATCATGTGCAAAAGAAGCCAAGCTTGAAGACATTCACATCAATCATGAACCAATGCCATCTCGGGTAACAAGTATTTAAATTGATTCTTATAGCTTTTAGCCTTGTGTAGGTTAAGCTACGTTTTTAATGAAAATCAATTTAAATTACTTGCTTATGATTCTTGCTCATGCTTGTTAATTGTATTGATTGTAATCTTGAGCAAGTTTGGGGTAGTGGCACATTAAGGGGGAGTGCTAAATCATAACCATGTATATTACATCCCTATGTGTGCCCATATTTATATAAGTGCTAATATATATTTTCAAAATGAAGCCATTTAGCCAAAAGTCAAAATTTTGTATACTATTAGTAATCTTTTGAAAACTAGTTCAAAAATGTATACAAATGCTTTCAAAAGGTCTTCCAATAGTTTTGGCTTCACAAAAATCTATTTTACAAAGAAAATGAGTTTCATGCCCAAAATCAAGTTACTAGTATCTTGTTTTGGATTTAAACTTATAACTTTCATAGAATTAAATGTAAAATGATTTTGAAAATAATTCCAAAACGAAAAACCTAGTGTTGGTCATTCTTAACAACTTTCGTGTTCAAAAGATTTTCAAAAGACCAACCAATCAAAAGTTATTTGATTTTGAAACTCACCCAAAACTATACTTGACCCATAATGGTCATATTATTGCACTTTGTGAGTTTCTTCATTTGGACTAGATCTTGTGTAGTATCTTAGTTCAAAATGATATTTAAGACTCATACACAAAATTCAAATCTCTATATCTCATCTTATTCTTCATTTGAATCTTGTGTTGAAATATTTGGCTTTGTTTTACAAATGGCTATTTCAAAAGGACCATTTTGGTCAAAAGTCAAATCTTATGTTTAAAAGGCCTAAAATTGTAAAAAGCTTTGTAAAAGTATTTTAATATGTAGTTCAAATGTTTTACAAGCTTTCAAAATGAAAATTTTATGTTGAAATCAAAATTGATCAAAATTCTTGTTTTCACCCAAAATAGCCTATTTAAGCATATTGCTCAATCTTGGCTTTCAAATTGGATTTCATTATCTTTTAAAGTGGTATCATGGTTTCTAAAAGCATTTCAAATCCTACAATCCATGAGGATTCAATTTTTATGAAATCCGAAATTAAAATTGCACCTTGAGGCCCTTTATGTTTGTTAATCTCATTTTCATGCCTCAAAGCACAATTTGCCATATCTTTCAAAATAAAATTCTTTTTTCAAAAATTCTTTTTGTAAAACATTATAAATAGTCCAAAGTTTATTTCTGGAAATTTTCAAATCATTTGGACTTCATTTGAATTATTTTTGCAAAAATATGCGAAAATTTAGTTTTTCAGTCTGTCAGAGCCGGTTGCACCGCTCTGAACCGTGGTAGCACCGGATCCTGGTACTACCGCACCTGAATGGCGGTAGCACCGGCTGCCGGTAGTACCGCACCTGAATGGCGGTAGTACCGGCCCTGGCAGAACTATTCTGAATTTTCAGACTTTTTGAAATTGATTTTGGGATATCTTTTGATTGGAACTTCCTTTTTCAAAAATTCTTTTTGGAAAAGCTTCTTATGATCCCAAATTATATTTTTGCAAATTTTAAAATCATCTAAAAATTATTTGGCTTAATCTCAAGAGATATCCATTAAGTTTCCCTTGATATATTTTAGTGGTATCCATTTGGGGTCTTTTTGAAATATCATTTCAAAACCAAAACTTGTAAATGTCTAAATACTAATAGCTCCATGCTTCAACTCTTGAACCTTATGGGAGCTTATTTTAATCAAGTTTTGTGCATTTATCTCTAAATGGTATCTCTAATGTTATTGCTCTGATACCTTCAAATTTTTCCAAACCTTTGAGAAAATTAAGGGGTATTGATTTCTATCGAGTGGTACCAACTTTTTCTTTATTTTATAAATTCTTACAAATGGTATCCACCTATACCCCTCATGCATTTTTATGAATTTTAATGATATTTCAAACTCATATGGATTAATTTCCCATTTGAAGCTTAATTGTAAGTTCAATCTCTCAAGGACTCTCTGTGTGAGATCCTTTGTATGATTGAATTATCTAACGGGGATAAATTCATATTAAGCTGAGTTTAAATGAAAATGCTTTATTTTGAAATGGTTCATTTGACATTGCTTATCTTACAAGTGTTCTTCAAGCAATGTCTCTTGAGATTTTTCTCATTGATATCTTTCTTTCTCAAGTAGTACCTCATGTTCTAATGATCTTTCAAGTGGTATCTTTTTCATATAGTATCACTTGAAGAAATATTTATATGTGGTATAATTTGAAAAGTAAGCATTACAAGTGGTACAAGTTTCTTATTCTCCTTAAAGTAGTACTACAAGTGATGCTTCTTCAAAAAGATTTCTTTTAAGTAATTTCATTGAAAATCTTATTAGAAAATTGGTATCAGGCCTTCTTTTAGATAAATTCCTTGTTTAAGTCATATTAGGCAAATTATGGACTCTTCAAGTGAGTCATGATGAATTCATTGAATAGCCTAATAAAATGAGGAGTTTTATTTGAATGTGTTTCAAATAATCCTTTTGAGATTTAACTCTAAATATGGCCTCCTTCTAAAAATGGTTTACTCTTTTAGGTCATATTTCAAAAGTTTACAAAACCATTGGCCTTAATTCTTTAAAACCAAAATTCCTTGCAATGGTCGCATGATTTCATTTCAAATCATTTTATGACCAAAAAGGGGGAGAATTATTTCATTTCAAATAACTATATTCGATTGCTTCTCTTACCAAGCTCTATACTCTTTTTAATTTGACATATGATCTCCGAAGTAATGCTTAGCCCTCGATATTTTCAAGTGGTACAACCTCCTTTTGGATTGGTTTTCTATTTTTGGTGTTTAATGCCAAAAGGGGGAGAATTATTATGAGCTTAATTCCCTCATTTGGATCTTTGAGTTTAATGCCTATTAAGGGGGAGAAATTGATGTGTGCACTCGATTCTCAATGGTTAAAACTTTATAAGTGATATGAGTGCTTGGTTTGGTTAAGCAATATAAGTTAAGTGGTATTAAAGCTAAGTTATGTGGTATTAGAGCTTATATTTTTATAAGTGGTAAGAGCTTGAATTTTTATGCCATAAGGGGATATGCTTTTGGAAATTTTATTTGTAATATTCGATCTTTAAGTTTCAAAACACCTTCATAATTTGTTTTTCATCCAAATGAGCAATTAATGTAGGATTTGTCATCAATCACCAAAAAAGGGGAGATTGTAAGTTCAAGCTCTATTGGTTTTGGTGATTGGTTTAATATTAATGTTTAATCATTGTTTAATGACAAATCAAATCATTATGAGACTAACATGTTTTATTAAGTCTTATTCTTATTAGTCTCATACTTGGATGGAAAATGAAAAACCTAAGGTATGCACTCGTATTCATTCTATTATATATATGCATACTTAGAATTCAAGTTAAAGTATGAACTCTTCCAGTGCTTTAGACAAAATATGTGCATTATGTTTTTAATTCATATATACATGAATGCACACATCTAGGGGGAGTTTATAATTTAACTTGATGTTTCAATTGTATTGATCCATGTCCTCTTGTCATACAATATAAAGGATCAAGACCTTGAAACAATCTTTTGAGTATATATGACTTGTGTAGTTATATACTCAAGTCAATTTAAATGAGTTTAAATTGAGTTCGATTGTCTCTCAATCAATCAAAGAACATTTCATCATGTGTTGATGGTGTTTCCTTGTTGATTAAAGACAAGCGAAAAGTTCTTGAGTATAATGAAGCATTAGTTGCATCAAAGTACTCAAGACACAATTAATCATTCAAATTGATTAGGGTTGTGCTCAATCGATCTTGGAGGCATCCATTATGTGTTAATGGAGTGCGGTGATGATTGAGACAACCGTGTTTGTTGGACTAACATCTTCCATGAGTTGTGAAGTAGGTTAAGTCCAAGATGATGAAGAATCGGGAAGAAGAAGTCATCATGTGTTGATGAGCTTCAAGAGGTGATCCGAAGTGAAGAGAAGGGCTAGAGAAGGTTCATCATGCGTTGATGACCAAGAAGAAGAAGAAGAGGTGATCCTGGAGAGAAGATGATTGGAAATCATAAAAGCTCCAAGTGGATCAAGTGTGGCAAAGGTATAACTAGCTAGGGCTAAGGATGTGTTCCTAGTCTTTTACCGGTCTCCGTGTTTGGTTGTGAGACCGGGTTGCTTGTTAGGTGCCGTACTATTAAGAGGGGTTGGTCTTTTAGCTTGAGCTTCATCATGTGTTGATGAACTCGATCCGGTTCACTCTAGCTCACTCTCTTGTTTGATGTTTGCATGAAGCTAACCATTTGGCATGTGTTGCAAATTGGTGAAGCTTGTGCATTGGATTCTGTATGAGCAAAGTATTTGCATGTGTTGCAAATAAGGGTGCTCATACTTGCATCTTATTTGAATCTTATTTGATTTGGTTTTTGCTTGGAGCTAAGTTTTGCATGTGTCGCAAAAGGAGAGAGCTAAAGCAATTTGGTTTAAAGTGGTTGCATGGAGTTAGAGATTTGCATGTGTTGCAAATAGAGAACTCATGCACTTATATTTGTTATGGTTGCTTGCATGGTGCTAGAGATTTGCATGTGTTGCAAATAGAGAGCTCATGTTTTGGTATTGCTTGGAGCTAGGTTTTTGCATGTATTGCAAAGAACAATGCTCAAGCATAAAATTGGTTTAATGTGTATTTGCAAGTTCGTTGTGCGAATAAACCGAGGTCTATGGGTCCGGAATCCCAAGAGCATGTGAGTAGGGCTTGCAACGGGTGTTTGCAAGTTGACTGGGTCTTGTGTTGACCTTCACATGGCTAGGGGGATTAATCTCATAGACTCGAGTTTGATTTGCTTAATACGTTTTGCAAATAGATCTTGAGTTGTTTACGAAATTTGTTTTCGTTAGTTGGATTTGTTATTTGCAAATGTGTTTTGCAAATGAACTTTAGATTATGGGTTCCGATCCTGAAGCATGTGAATAGGGTTTGCAAATGTGTTTTGCAAATTGACTTGATCATGTGTTGATCATCACATGGCTAAGAGGATTGATCTCATAAGTTCTTGGTTTATTGGCAAATGTGTTTTGCAAATAAGTTGTGCTTAATGAGATTCTTTGGAGTATGTGATTAACATATGCAAATGTGTTTTGCATAGTGTTGTGATCATGTGTTGATCCTCACATAGCTCAAAGAATTTATCTTGAATGGTTTGGAGAAAAGTTTTGTGAAAAGCAGTGTTTTCTCCACGAGGCGGTCATCGCCCTTGTAAGGCGGTAGCACGGGGTCCGTGCTACCGTGATTTGGCGGTAGCACCGAAGGTCCGGTGCTACCGTCTCTCTGGCCGGTGTGGAATTCCGAGAGGGGTGTTTTTGGGCGGTCCGGTGGTCCGGTGCTACCGCCCATGGTAGGCAGTAGCACCGGAGGTCGGTGCAACCGCTCCTCGGCGGTGTGAAAAATCCAGAGGAGGTGTTTTGAGTTCGGCTGAGGCGGTGCAACCGGGTTGAAGGCGGTGCTACCGCCGAGCGGTAGCACCGCTCCCGATTGGCGGTGCTACGGAAATCTGTAGCAGCTAGTTTTGTAGCCGTTGGCGAGAGGCAGTGCTACGGTCCTAGTAAGCGTAGCACCGGAATTCTGGTTTTGTCGAATTTCCCCCAACAACTAGTTTTGGCTTGAAGGCTATAAAAGGAGGCCTTGGGGGCAAGGCGAGGAGGTTGGTGTGTGCTAGAGCATTTGGGTGTTTATAGGAGTTGTGTGCATGTGTTGCCTTCTCCCATTTGCTTCTTGAGCTAGTGTGAGCCTCTAATTGCATGTGTTGCAATTAGGAGAGGATTGAGAGTCTCTTGTGCATGTGTTGCACTTGAGGAGGATCCTTGTGCATGTGTTGCACTTGGTGATCACCGGAAGCACATGTGTTGTGCTTGGTGAAGTTCAAGCGAGAGGATTCGCTTGTTACTCTTGGAGGTTGCCGACTCCTAGGCGGCGTGGGCGTCGTCTTGGGAGCTCTCAAGGTTGTGAGAAGCCCGCGAAGTTTGTGAAGGTTCGGGTTGGGCCTACGTGAAAGCGTGAAAAACCACATCTAGTGGATTCGAGGTGGGTGCTCAATTCGTGAGCCGGTCCAATGTGTTTGGGCTAACCTCAACGTGGACTAGGGAGACCGGCAAGTCTCCGATCACCACAGTAAAAGTATTGTGTCTCTTGTGCTTGCCTTGTTCTCTTTATTTGTATTCAAGCAATTTACATTCATAGAATTAAATTGATTGATTGCTTGACTTAGAATTGCTTTTTGTTAGAGACATAATTAGTTAGTACACATAGTGAGCCTAGTTGATTTAGGCTTTAATTGTCAAAACCTTAGTTTATCGCCCGCATTATTATTGATAGGTTTTGGCATAGGGGTAATTAGGGGTGAATTGCTTTGTAGAAATTAGAAAGAAAGTTTTTTAAAAGCCGCCTTTTCACCCCCTCTAGTCGGCATCCTCGACCTTACATTGGGGCGGTGGCGCTGTCCTGTGTGTGGTGATTCGCTGAGGCCGGGGCCCCCGACGGTCGGGCTGGCGTGCTTTCGCCTCTTCGCGCCTGTTGTCGATCGTGGCAACCACGCGGAGCTGGCCGCCCCCGACGCCGCGGTCTCTCCCTCGCTTCTTGTCGCGCGGGGCCGGGTCTCCTTCCTTAATGCCGGATGGTCCCGCCTCGCCGAAGGCGAGGCCGAGCTAGCCTCGATCGTAGTCGTGCTTCCAGCGGACAGCGTCGTCCGCGTCCGCATATCGTTCCGCCATGCAGAACAGTTTGTTAACGGTGAGCCTTGTAGCTATTTCGAGGTCCTCCGTGAGGCGTGTAACATCCCAAAATTTGGGTTTTCAAAAATCTTTTGTTTAGTTCATCTTTCCAAAAATCCTCGCTGATTTTCTCGCTATAATAAAGCTTAATCTTAAATTTTCTAATGCTAAAATAATTTAAATTGACTAATATAAACTACAATTAAAATAACTTTAGTTTTATTTGAGTTCATTGTGCTTCAAAGAATTTTCTATAATTTTTTTAGATTTTTCGTAGTTCGTTTGCTATTCATTTGGATTTATTTGGAAATTAATTTAAATTAAGCCTCTTGTTAAATCTAATTAAATATAATAAAAGTTTAAATAAAGTTTGGTTAAAAATATTTTATTCAAGCTCCAAATGTCTTAAAATATTTTCTAGGATTTTTTTAGAATTTTTCTAGTATTTTTATTGCTCTAAATGAATTATTTTAAATTCTGGAATTATTTTAATTCGGAAATAGGCTAAATCGACGTGGCAGCTCCAGATTCGGCCACGTCATCGCCTAGCCTCAGCCCTCCGATCCAGATCCGACGCACCACAATGAGCCACGTCACCTGTTACTGTTCATTATGCGCCAGGTGTTCGATCCGATCTGTTTTCAATCTAAATCCGGTTTTTCTTCGTGTTTCCTTATATGACACGACTCCCTAGCCTATATAACTGTCCTAAGACCCCTCCCACGCAGCTCTAATGCCCAGATCACCTCCCAAACCCTAAAATCTGCCGCCATGTCTTTCCGGTGCGCCGCCATCACCGGCCGATCTTGGCATCGTGTTCCCCGTCATACCTTAGGTTTTTCTGAAATCCGCTTATGTCATCTCGTGCCATATGGTCAGATCTATCTCTCCACCAAATTTGGGGCAGTTTCATCTGCGGAATCAAAAGTTACGGCCGTTCCAATCTCGAATCTTGCCGTCGCCCGTTCTCTTTCGTTTTTGCGTATTTGACCATGAAATTTTTACTGTAGACTCATCTTGATGTCCTCTACCTGGTGCTCACCCTAAATCAAGGTTTTGTCCACGGGATTGCTGCATAAAAATCAATCTTCCCCGATCAGACTGCGTACGTACGGCAGAAACATTCGTCGCGCGTTCCCCGTTGATCCAGAAGGTAAAACTCAGATCCGTTCGTGTCATATTGTGCCAAATGATCCCATATAGCTCTCTGTAAATTTTGGTTAGGTTTCATCCATTATTTTAATAGTTATGATCGTTTGATCTATTAGTGTTAGCAGCCGTTCATCGGTAGTTTGTGATCTGTCCGTTGGGTTGCCGCCAAATCCGCTTATACCGTTGAGATCGTCTCACCGTGTTCTACGTGGTGCTCACTTCCCCTCTGCTGTTCCATCTACCAAAAATTTTAATATTCGTTACCGTCGCCTTTTTGCCACCACCGCGCGTCGTCTTGTGCCGCCAACCATTTTGGTTTGTCGTGGCCATGTCATTTTGTCCAGAAGATCATTATCCCTTGTTTTTCTCACCGTTGAAGTTCATTGATCCCCGGTTGCCGTCAAAGCCATGTTCTAGAATCTACCCGACGTCTTTTGGCCTAGTCCTTCGTGTTGGTGCGCATTTCGGTTCGCCATCTTTGGTAACCTTTAATCGCAGAGCCAACCCTACCATCCTACCCTATGCCAAGTGTATTCATCCTTGAATCGTTTCGCTCAAACCCGGACTTAACCCTTGGTCAAATTTGTCATTGCGTCACGATATGTGTACCCCGCAGATCTCAGACCAAATTTGAGCCATGTCATGACCTCGCTGCCCTATCTTTCCACCGAGGGTTGCCACCTTATAATCTCATAAGTGTTCTGTTAACGCTTCACCTTCATCGTTAACGTTCCGTCGTTAACGTTCCATCGTTAACGTTCCGTCGTTAACGTCCCGCCGTTAACGCTTTGCTCTCGCTTTGCTATCATCGTATACGCGCATTCCAGCAAGAGCGTAGCACGATGTCATTATCCTTTCTATCGTCCTGTCGTGATCTAACCCCATTCCTTGTGAGTCTGGATTTATCTTTCTATCATCTGCAAAGCCGGACCAAAACCTAACTTAAGACCGGTTCGATGGACTGAGTTCATCGTGAGCTGCGCTGCCGGTATTGCGGTTTTCCTCGTTGTGTCCACCGTAGTAAGATGTTTGTACTGTCTTACTACATATCGTCATCGCCCTGTTATCGTCAAGTCTCTTCTTTGATGTATGACTGAACCCCAGATCGGATCGCACTGAATGTCAATTCCATCCGTCCTTGTCTTATTCCTAAAAATCTAATCTGCCATTAGCCCAGCATTTATTCGTGGACTTGGTCGATAGACCATTGGCCATATGTCATATCCTGGTGCCATATCTATTCTATTAGTCTATCTTTCTTTTGTTTGACTGTGTATTTGTTTAGTCAACAAAAGTCAACTTTGAGCATCAGTTTAGTTCATCATGAACTTACATATCTTTATGGACCCGATCTATAGATCAAGAGCCCATATGTCAATATATGTCCAATCGAGTTAATTAATCTCGAAGGATATCCCCTGGAATATACTCCGTCTCTCCCTAATTATCAGTTGTAACCTTCTCGATAAATCTTCTGAAAGCATGTTCTCTTTCATCCGATCATCGATCAAATCTAAGTTCCTAAATTCAATCCCTTCCGTTCAGTACCAATCTAATATTAAATTGGAGTTTATTTGAATTGCTTTTGAGTTTTGTTGTATTTGTGCTTCTTTGTCGTTAGACGTGTCGTCCAGAAGTTACCCGAAGTAGCTGAAGGACGAGGAAGTCGAAGCATTCGATTGAAGAGCCAAAGGTTGAGGAAGCCGAAGATCAATTAAAAAGAGTAAAGAGCAGTTTATAGCAAGTGCCAAGCAAGTTGTGTTTTGATCATGTTGAACCTACGATTACAAAAACTGCTATATTGTTTTACTTTATTGCATATTATTTGACATGTACAAATGTCTTCAATTAAATTTGGGACTTAGCTATTATACCCCAATTGATCTACCCTACCTTGCCATTTGTATACCATGATATATTATCACCCTAGATTGGTTCATTATAGTTGGTTAGTAATAATAATCAACAGGGGATGGTTAGACCGTATTAGTCGCTTAGCCATGCCATGTCATCACATGTACTTTAGTCTTTGATAAATAATCTTGACTAATGGAATATGGAACGATGTTATGAACTTGTGTGTCATGTGTGGTCACACGATGAGATTGAGTTGCGGTGGCGAGAGGATGTCACGCATAGCGAGGTTAAATTCTCGATGGCACGTGGTGCTTGGTAATCAACTCGGGTGGTTATGATTTAGATTGGGGCAAGTGGCAAAGGGCGAGAATGCCAAGGTGGGCCCGATGGGCAGGGGGTATGTGGAAGTCTTGCCTCGATCATCTTAAGGACTTAACCTTGCAAGTCTTTGACCTGAGTCAATCATGCGACCACACGTCTGGAATGGGACAGACCTAGTTGATTAGGGTTCTGATATCTTTCCTCTGATACCTCAGGGTGACAGTACACGGGGGTGTATCGGTACGGGGGAGCGTACCTGTGCTGCGGCTTGGTACCCATCCAACGGTGTTGGCCTGTCCTATACTTCGGCTGGCACTGCGTGAGAGGAGTGATAGCGAAGACAACACCGGAGAGGTTCTTTCGTTAAGGTAGAGGTTCCTGAAAGGCTTTGTCATGAATTCTCTACCGGTACACCAAAGGAAGTGTGCTAATGGCCAGGCACAAAGAGAATATCACGTCGTGTGGGTAAAGTGCATAACCTCTGCAGAGTGTAAACCTATTCGAATAGCCATGCTTGCGGTATTGAGCAAAGCTCGGGAATTACAGTTAAGGGTTAGACTTTTGTTAAACAAAACTTATTGGAATGGCAAGATGCCATGGAAGTGAAAATTGACTTAGGATTGGAAACTTGGTTTACTTGTCAAATGTTGAGTCTGTCTATCTATTATTATTATTTGTTTTACTGCAATTTCAATCTATTTACTGTATTCTTTTATAAATACTGCTTTACTGCAAAATAGCCATGATAGCCATACCTTTGTACTAAACCATGCAATAGAATATTAGACTTGCATTCTGTGCACAACTTGTTGAGTGCTTTATGTACTCACCCCTTGCAACACACAAAATCATCAGTTGAGGAGAAGACTACAATTTCGAAGGAGGAGAAGTTCTACGAGGAGGCAAATATCTAGGAGTTGAACCTTGTCAGTTGCCTGCGGCATATTGATGGGATTCGTCGACGTTCTTCATTCATTCTTTGTTTATTTATTTTGTTTGAAGCCACCAAGGCCTCACAAGTGTAAGTTTGACTTTAAGGTCGTTCAATAGTTCTATATTAATAGATGAAGTCTTTATTTATTATTCCGCTGTGTATGATTGTGATATTTCATCTATGTTGAGACTGTGTGCACTAGCGTGATCCTGGACTAGTGCTGAATACACAGAGAGTCCGGATTTGTATATTCGGGACCCGACAAGGCGCCTGTCTCGGACGCCGAACTTGAAGGCCTTGATGACGGTTTCATCAGAGATGTTGGGAATCGAGTTCCGCACGCGGGTGAACCGGCGCACGAAGTCTCGTAGGTGTTCCCCCTTCCCCTGGATGACACGGTCCAGGTCCTTTTCTCGTCCAGGCCGCTCGTAGCAGCTCTGGAAGTTGGAGTGGAGGGCGCTCCGCAGCTGGCGCCATGACCGGAAGGTCTTGGCGCTGGTTGAAGAGCAGAAGCGGCGGCCCCATCGGGACGGTGGGAGATAGTTGGCCATCACGGCCTCGTCCCCACCGGCCGCCAAGATGGCGGTGGAGTATATGGAGAGGAATTCCGCTGGGTTCTTGGTCCCGTCGAACCGCTCCATCATCGCCGGCTTGAACCGGGCTGGCTAGCGTACCCGACGGAGGTCGTTCGAGTACGCCGGGCAGCTGTAGGCCGGAAGGCTACTACCGCCACTGCTGGCGTCGGAGTCGTCATCAACCGACAGGGGGAATTCGAGCCGACGACGCACCCCGTGCCGACCACGATGGTCGGCAGGAGCGTTGCTATGGCGGTGGCACGGGTGGTCGTGGACCTTCTGGCGCCTGGGCGGAACGTCCGGGGAGAGGCCTCCAGAAGTGTTGCTGCTTGAGCGAGCATCGCTATTATGCCACTGGCGGCGAGCGGGCCCGTGCACCACCTCTTCCTGTAGGCGAGGCGGAGGAGACGGCGTCGGGGTGCGAGCCCACGAACGGGGAGTTTGCCGATGGAACGACCGATGACCGCGCGGTAGGGGGCCGCTGGCCGCCAGGGGGCGAGACTCAGAGCCCAGGGAGCCCGCTTGCCGTCGAGGTGCGACGCCGTCGGTTGCCTTGTTGAGCTCTTCGGCCAGGGACCGTCGGAAGAGGGCCGAGCCGGCCCGAGCGGGGTCAGCCATGACCCGGGCGATGGCTCTTAGGCGTTCTTGGGCAGGCTCGTCCGGACGGGGAGGGCTGAGCTGGTCGGACGGGGAGCGGGCCATGCCACGCTCTTCTCGCCGAATAGCGGCGATGGCTTGGTTGATGGCAACCTGGGCGAGTCGATGCGCCTCCCGAGGAGTCTCGGGCGTCGTCATCCACCCCGGGAGTCGCCTCACGTCCGCCGGTCACGAAGGCCCGGCGTTCGCGGGGCGGCAAGGAGGGCGAGAGCATGGATGTGGAGCCTTGGCACTCGGGGACAGCGTCCGAGCCCAGGCTTGCTGTCCGTGACATGCCGATGGTGGTGCTGAGGCCGCCGAGGTAACAAACTCTGGACGAACGAAACTTCGGGCCCACGGTGGGCGCCAGCTGTCGACAATCGGGACCGTCGACCGCAAAGAAAGGGGGGAAGGATCGTACGAGGGGCAAGGCCCAGAGCCTCGCTCGTTCGGGAAGGAGCCTCGGCAGGCGCACAGCACGGGAGAAAAGGACAATCAAACATGGGACACAATATTTATACTGGTTCAAGCCCCCTCGGTCGGGTAACAGCTCTACTCCAGTCCTGCCCGTGGGCGAAAGGGGACTAAAGGCTCCTCAGGGGACAGTTACAAGGGGAGCTCGACCTCGGGATCGCTCGATAGCAATGGCTGAGGCGAGCTCGGTGAACAGTGGGGTGTACAAGTATTACTGCAGACGTATCTACCTTCTCCTTAGGTTTCTTGAGGTGTTTCCTTGTGCGATCCTACTACCGTCGTGTTCTTGTTGTTTCTTTTGGGGGTTCGAACACCAGAGCGTATACTGCCTGTTCGCGAAGACCTAGCGGAAAAAAAGGAAGCCCCCTCCTAGAAGACCCTACCTCCCTTTATACAGTCGGAGGGGGCAGGTTACATGGAGAATTGGGAGAGGGAAGGATGAGGAGACCTATGCTAGGAGCCCTAGTCCTTCGTCTTGGTGATTGGTTGCTGTCCTGCCTCGCCCAGGCCGGGTTGGTAGACTCGCTAAGCAGAGTAGTTTGCCGCTTCCTTGGGAAACAGCGCACCTGCCCTCTGTGGACCTGTCAGATGCTGACATTGTAATGCATGGCCCTGGCGCCGCCTCGGGAGGTAGCGTACCCACATACTGCACGTGATTGGACGATGGGACTGGGTTTTGACTTTGGCAACCCTCGTGCTGCCTTGGGAAGTGTCGGGACCCGAATATGCAAATCTGGACCCTCTGTGTATACTGCACTAGTCCAGGATCACGCTAGTGCACACAGGCTCAACATCAGTAAATATCACAATCATACATAGCGGAAATATTATGAAAGACATCATATGATACATACTACTAGTTGAATGACCTTATGGTCCACTTACATGACTATGCCTCGCAAGGCGGAATAATATATTAAACTGCAGCGGAATAAAAACGTAGATAACCCCTCAGTATACCACAGGCAACTGACAAGGCTTGCGCCCTAAACATTCGTCTCCTCCTGGAATCTTTCCTCCAGCATTGATGTAGACTCTTCAACTGGTGATGTTATTGTTGGCAAGGGTGAGTACTTAAAGCACTCAACAAGTTGTGCACAGAATGCAATTCTAACATAGCTATATGCAAGGCTTATTCCAAAAGATAGGCTATCATGGCTATTTTGCAACAAAGCAGCATTTATGAACAAATACAATAAATAGATTGTAAAGACTGTAAAACAAATAACAATAATAGATAGATTCAGCATTTCTCAAGTAAACCAGGTTTCCAATCCTAAATCAAGTTCCAACCTTCCATATGGCAATCCCGCCATCCCAACCAAGTTTTCCATTTAATTAAGCTAACCCTTAACTGTAATTCCCGAGCATTGCTCAATACCGCGAGCACGGCTATCCGAATAGTTTCACCCTCTGCAGAGGTTATGCACTTTACCCACACGGCATGATATTCTCTTTGCGCCTGGCCATTAGCACACTTCCTTTGGTGTGCCGGCAGAGAAATCATGACAAAGCCTTTACAATGCTCTGGCTAACCCGGTACTACCCGCTAAGGTTTCAACACTGGTGGGTCTGAAAACCACAAACAGGGCCCCCCTCTTGCGCCATGTGAATTACTCCATAACTCGGGAACTCACACAACCAAGATAGCACCAAAGCTAAGACATTGCAAATTAATCAGCTAGGCTGGCCCATACCAGACATGTGGTTGCATGATTGACTCAGGTCAAAGGCTTGCAAGGTTAAGTCCTTAGTGTGATCAAGGCAAGACATCCACATACCCTCTGCCCATCGGGCCCACCTTGGCCTCCTCGCCCCTTGCCACTTGCCCCAATCTAAGTTATTATCACCCCGTTGATTACCAAGCACCACATGCCATCAACAATTCAACATCGTTGCGTGACATGACTCGCCACAACAACTCAATCTCATCGTGTGATCCCACATGACACACAAGTTCATAACCTTGTTCCATATTCCATTAATCAAGATTAATTATCAATGATTCTGACACATGTGATGACGTGGCATGGCTAAGCAACTAGTACGGACTAACCCTCCAATGTTGATTATAATTACCAACCAACTATATTGAACCAATTTAGGGTGACAATGGATCATGGCATACAATGACAAGGTAGGGTATAATTCAATCTGGTATATTAGCTAAGCCCAATTTAATTTGAAACAATTGTATATTTGAAATATATGCAATAGGGTAAAACAAACATAGCAATTTTATAAACATGGGTTCAACATGATCAAAGCACAACCTTCCTTGGAGTAGGTCCTGGTCTTGATCTGGAGCTTGCTCTTGAGTTGTTGGATCTTCCTCCGAAGCGTCGCATAATTCAACGTCTACGCGTACCGAAGGAGAAAAGCGAATAAATATCAAAATAGAGAGCAAATGAACTCCAAAAATCAAATAAAATTCACCATTAAATAGATCTCAATTTTAAAAATTTTAGAAATTTGAAACACTCAAATCCGAGTTAAGATGCAAAAGATATAGCCTTTTGAAGTTTGGATTAATTCTGAAAATACAGAAATTAGAAAATCAGCTTTAACCGAATTATTTTATCTTGAAAATCGAATTATTGCATCACGGCGACGTCAACATCGCCGAACCAATCACAAGCCGCCACGTTGCCTTGGTCCATAGACCCATCCACGGTTTGGATCTGGTCCACCGTGGACCGGTCCATGGCTCCTCGGTGCTAGAGCTCGCCACATGGCGATGCACAATTGGTCGCTTTGACCGCCCTAGCCGATGGCTAACACGCGGCGCGCATCTACTGAGTCGCAGAATCGGACGGTGGAGAACGATCGTGACGCGGCGGAATCTCGCGCTCACCGGGGAATTGAGCGGTGGCGAACGAGCAAGCAACGGCGGCGAGTTTCGCGTGGCGCGCTTCACCGCGCCGAGCGAACGGCGAGTCCGACGGCGATTCGGCGACCAACCAGCGGCGCAAAAACACGGATCCGACGCGCTTTGAAGCGAGGTTCTGGATCTGTCCTCAACGCGACGAACAACCACCGGACGGCGATGAAACACGGAAAAACTTTGTGGCGCGGCGAGGAACAACGGTGAGCTCGCACGCAGAATTGACGACGGCTCTGGCGGCGATAAGCGGGCTATCGGCGGTGCTAAGCGGGGATCTCGCACGACGGTGGCGGCTTTATAGCACCAGGAGGCGTGTCAAACACGGACGCTGAAGCAAACGCGGCGGCGACGCGGCGGTAGAGTCCACCTCGGTCACGGACAAGATGACGACATCTCGACCGCACACGTGTCGCAATCGGACGATCACCGAAATGCGAATCGTGGCAGAATCCTGCGCGCCCACGCCGGGTTGATCCAGCGGCTTAGAAGGGCTAGGGTTCCCCCGGTGAAATCTCCGCCGCTCGATCGTGATCCAAGGGACCACGAACTAGGGTTTCCGGCGGATGGGCTAAATGGGCCGCGCGGACGTGGGCCAAGAGCGCATAGTAAATGGGCTTGGCCCTTTACTGTGCAACTGATTTTCCCCCGGATTTATCAATTAGAATAATTCTGGTAATTCGATTAAATGGTTTTAGTCAATAAACATTCCAGGAAAAATCCAATAAAATTCTCAAAAATACTTTGGGGTATTTTGAACTTAAATAAAATATTTTTGGCAAAACTTTATGTTAACTTTGCATAAATTCAAATAGTTTTCCACGAAAGGCCAAAATACTTAGTTTGCAATTATTTCAAATAAATTCAGAAAAACCAAATAAATTCCAGAAAATCCCCAAATGCACAACTAGGCAATAAAATAATATTTGAGTAAATTTTGGGATGTTACAAATCTTCCCCCCTTAACAGAATCTCGACCCGAGATTCAGGGCTAACTAGAGAGTAGGTTCGGAAATTCCGACTTCAGTTCTTCTTCACGCTCCTAGGTTGCTTTACTTTCAGAATGATTGCTCCACTGAACTCTGCAAAATCGAATAGACTTGTTTCTAGTCCTGCGCTCCATAACATCCAAAATTCTGACTGGCTACTTCTTGTAGTTCAAATCCTCCTGCAGCTCAATTGCTTCTAATGGTATCTTCTCCGCTGGCACTCTGAGACATTTCCTAAACTATGACACATAGAGCACATCATGCACTTCCTGCCATTGACTGCGGCAACTCCAACTGATAAGCAATCTCTCCTTGACAGCTCAAGATTTTGAACAGACCAACACATCTTGACGCAAGCTTCCCCTTAGCGTGAAACCTTTCGACACTTTTCAGAGGGCGAACTCTGATATACACAAAATTTTCTGGCTCGAACCTCGAATCTTGACGACGGTCATCCGCGTAGCTCTTTTTCCTTAACTGAGTTACCTTCGACCTCTCTCTAATCATAGCAACTCGCTCTTCGGCTTCCTTGAGAATATCAGGTCCAATACCATACGATCTCCTGTCTCATTCCAATTCAACAGAGTACGACAGGCACGTCCATACAACGCCTCAACTGTGACATCTGCCAGCGAGCTTGATAACTATTATTGTAACTGAATTCTGCCTACGGCGAACATTTATCCCAAGATGTAGCATAAGCTAATGCACAAGCTCTCAACATATCACTTCTGGCTTCTTGGCCATTCTCAACGCTAGGTATCTTATTGTTGATTTGCCTCTTACTTCCACTCAGAGCTCTGCACCGGTTGTAACAAACTTGCTGATCTCTGATGCACTGCTTTCATTCTCTAGCATACGTCACACAAAGCGATATTTTCAGCAACTTCCCGCTTCATCTTAGGCTACCAAAACCTTTCCTTGAGATCTTGATATATCTTAGCACTTTTCTGGATGAATTGAATACTTAGAATCATGAGCTCCTTCCAAAATCAACTGCTTAATCTCTTTCTTATTCAATACATAGCTTTGACCTTTAAACTGTGTGGTTCCTTGGTCATCCACGATAAAATTTTCAGCTAGGCCTTCATCCTTCGACCCACCTTGATCTGATCTTCAAGCATTGGCTTAACTTCCAAAGCAGCTATAACTCCTTGTGAAACCACTTCTAATTTCAACTTTTGAAACTCCTTGCACAATTTCGATTGATCACATGATATTGGTGTATTGGTACTATGGCCTTTACGACTTAAGACATCGGACACCACATTAGCCTTACCGGGATGATAACAGATCCCAGCCTTATAATACTTAATCACTCCAACCATCCTCTTCGTTTTATATTAAGGTCTGCACTTCGAACTCTTATGGTCTGTACATATCTCCAATAATATAATGACGCAATGACTTCAAAGCATGCACTACGGTAACAATTTCCAATTCATGCGTAGCATAGTTCTCTTCATGTGGCCTCAATTGTCCTGACGCATAGGCAACAACTTTACCTTTCTGCATTAACACACATCCAAGATTTTGTCTTGAGGCATCATAGTATATATCAAAACTGCGTTTGCACATCTGGCAACACTAAGACAGGTGCTATCGTCAAACGTTTCCTCAATCACAGAAAACTCTTTTCGCACTGCGGCGTCCATGCACACTTCTTCTCCTACTGGCCTAAGCGGTCTCGGCTGCTCCCACGCAACATCGCTTTTGGTTGGATCCACGGTAACTCCTTTAGCAGTCATCTCATGGCAAGAAATTCAACTTTCTTCTTCCAAAAGTCACATTTGCTAAACTTAGCATACAGCCATTGGTCTAGCCACCTTTCCAAAACTAAACCCAACTGTTCTGCATACTTTCCCTTTTGACTTGAAGCAACCAAAGACATCCCACTTATACACTATAACAACTTGACCAAATTTCCCATGGAACTCCATTTGTCATGTTCATAACTTCTGTAATGGCATTGATCATTCTAGCAGACACAACTGTAACCTCATACTGTCCATACTGCGTAGAAAACTCTGACCTAAGAATATTCTCTGCACAGATTCTTAACTGATGATAACTCGATCGAAGATCTATCCTTGAGAACACTCGGCTCCTTTTAAGCGATCAAACAAATTACGATCACGGCGCGAATACTCACCCTTTTGATCATCACCTCATTAAATTCTCGACAGTCGATACACATCCCTGAGCTCCCATTTTTAAACAGAACAGCCGCTCCCTATGGTGATGATTGGCTTTAGCGAAACATTTTCTAACAACTCTTCGATCTTCTTCTTCATCCTAACTAGCTAATCAGAGGCATTTGATAAGGTCTCTTCGCTTTTGACGGTGTACCAGGCACTAACTTGATTTCTCGATCTGACGACATACTAGACAATTCCTCGGAAAAAATATCCGCATGTTCTCCAACAACTGGCACATCTTCTAGGCTGGCGACTTCCAAACTGTTGACCTTCAGCTGACCAACACGAACCGTAGTCATTTGAAATTCTATTTTCCCGCTTTCGGGGCTTTTAGCTGACACAATTCTTTGACCAAACTCCAGGACATCCTTATGTCCGGACAACCAATTCATTTCAGGAGTAGCATCTTAGGTCTGATATCCAATATCGCTCGCTAGAAACTTTTCTCCAACTTAACTCCATCACATTCTAGGTTAGATCAAGCAATAGTGTACTTTTTGACCATGATAATTCCTCGAGCTGACAATCCTTACAAACACCACTGAACTGATCATCGTTGCACATGCAACATCTTCAGGTGAACCGTCAACATAGGGGAATACTCAGAAACATCCTTTATCATTAATGCTTTTATTCCAACACTTCACATATCAACCTCTCAACCATCTTTACTTTATTTATTTAGGCACGAAAATCTTTACATGGAAATCATCTCTAGTCACTTCTTTTACAAACGAGGGTATGACACTTGCATAGGCTAAAATCATCGCTCTAAATTTCCTCGATTGGCATTGGCGTTGAAGTTTTTGACAGGAACAGAATTGAGATTGACTTGTACTGGGGCGATCACTTCCTTATGAAGGCAATTATTGGCAAAGTGCCTGGGCTTGTTACAGGTATAGCAAAGCTTAGGGCCACCTCTCTTCCCGAGCATTCATCGACCGAGCGGTGTCTTTATTCGACGCCTCTTCTTCAATTGATTCTTTGCACAAACCTCTCTTGCAACCTTATTGCTCGTTTGGCGTTATGAACTTGGTGAGGTAACTTCGGAAGGACCGTGTCTCGTAGGAGACTCTAGATTCTTTCGCGGGCATTTCTTAACAAAATGGCCTTCCTCTTGACAGAGTAGCACAAACGTTTTATTTGTTGTGCCTTCTTTGGTGCAGCTACATGCACATTATTGTCTTCTTGTGGCGTCATGGTGGTTGCTTCGTAGGGCATTTTCTAGACCAATGGCCTTCTTCATCACACAGAAACATGTGTTGGTGATCGCCAATTACTTCTTTCTTGATGAGGGCCAACAGATTAGGTATTGTGTCCTTAGCTCTTCGAGTGGCACCACTTTTGCAATCGACGTTCGCCTCTTCTTGGCGACTCTTGAGCAACTACGGCTCAAGATTCTTTTGTCGACATCAATTACAGCGGTGACTATTGGATCCAGAGGACATTGAGTCGACCATGATCTCGGCCTTCACAAAGGTAACATGTGATGTCACTCATAGGACATTCTCCAAGAGAATGACTTCCTTCACAGTGGAGCAATTAATCGCATGCTCGCAACAGTATGTCCTATCTCTCCACAAATAATGCACGCATGATCTTTCGATTTGTTTGGTTGATGACGACTCGTAGAACAACGCTTAGATGTCGCACAAGGTGCGTGGATAGTATCTCGCTCAGATTTACCGTGACCATACTGTCTCGGGTGAGGCAAAGAGATTACTAAAAGCAATAACAAATTCATTCCAAGTGATATTCGCGGGGCTTCATGAGCAAAGACAATATTTCTTCCACCATTTCAAACAATTTCTTGCAACTGATAAGAAGCATACAGGACTTTCTCATCACCTTCACACTGAGCAATGAGCAGCTTCCTCTCAATGGTCTCGAGCCAATCATTCGCTTCCAAAGGGAACACATTTCCTGAAAACACCGGCGGACGATTCCTTATGAATTCTGATAACCTTAAGCTGGAACGGAAATCATTGGTAGCAGCTTGGGATATTCTCTTTGAGCCTGGCCATTAGCACACTTCCTTTGGTGTGCCGGCAGAGAAATCATGAAAAGCCTTTACAATGCTTTGGCTTAACCCAGTACTACCCGCTAAGGTTTCAACACTGGTGGGTCTGAAAACCACAACCAGGTCCCCCCTCTTGCGCCATGTGAATTACTCCATAACTCGGGAACTCACACAACCAAGATAGCACCAAAGCTAAGACATTGCAAATTAATCAGCTAGGCTGGCCCATACCAGACATGTGGTTGCATGATTGACTCAGGTCAAAGGCTTGCAAGGTTAAGTCCTTAGTGTGATCAAGGCAAGACATCCACATACCCTCTGCCCAATGGGCCCACCTTGGCATACTCGCCCCTTGTCACTTGCCCCAATCTAAATGATTATCACCCAGTTGATTACTAAGCACCACGTGCTATCAACAAATCAACATCGTTGCGTGACATGACTCGTCACCACAACTCAATCTCATCGTGTGATCCCACATGACACACAAGTTCATAACCTTGTTCCATATTCCATTAATCAAGATTAATTATCAATGATTCTGACACATGTGATGACGTGGCATGGCTAAGCAACTAGTACGGACTAACCCTCCAATGTTGATTATAATTACCAACCAACTATATTGAACCAATTTAGGGTGACAATGGATCATGGCATACAATGACAAGGTAGGGTATAATTCAATCTGGTATATTAGCTAAGCCCAATTTAATTTGAAACAATTGTATATTTGAAATATATGCAATAGGGTAAAACAAACATAGCAATTTTATAAACATGGGTTCAACATGATCAAAGCACAACTATCCTTGGAGTAGGTCCTGGTCTTGATCTGGAGCTTGCTCTTGAGTTGTTGGATCTTCCTCCAAGCGTCGATAATTCAACGCGTCTACGCTGCATCAAGAAGAAAAGCGAATAAATATCAAAACAGAGAGCAAATGAACTCCAAAAATCAAATAAAATTCACCATTAAATAGATCTCAATTTTACAAATTTTTAGAAATTTGAAACACTCAAATCCGAGTTAAGATGCAAAAGATATAGCCTTTTGAAGTTTGGATTAATTCTGAAAATACAGAAATTAGAAAATCAGCTTTAACCGAATTATTTTTATACTGAAAATCGAATTACTGCATCACGCTGACGTCAACATCGCCCGAACCAATCACAAGCCGCCACGTTGCCTTGGTCCATAGACCCAGTCCACGGTTTGGATCTGGTCCACCGTGGACCCGGTCCATGGCTCCTCGGTGCTAGAGCCTGCCACATGGCGATGCGCAATTGGCTGCTGCACCGCCCTAGCCGATGGCTAACACGTGGCGCGCATCTACGGAGTCGGCAGAATCGGACGGTGGAGAACGCATCGTGACGCGGCGAAATCTCGGCGGCTCACCAGGAATTGAACGGTGGCGAACGAGCAAGCAACAGCGGCGAGTTTCCGCGGCGGCGGCTTACCGGCGCCGAGAACGAAGGCGAGTCCGACGGCGATTCAGCGACCAACCGACGGCACAAAAACACGGATCTGACGCGCCAAACACGGACGCCGAAGCAAACGCGGCGGCGACGCGGCGGTACAGTCCACCTTGGTCACGGACAGGACGACGACATCTCGACCGCACACGTGTCGCACAATGACGGCCATCAAACGCGAATCGTGGCGAATCCTGCGCGCCACGCCGGGTTGATCCGTGCTTAGAGGGCTAGGGTTCCCCCGGTGAAATCTCCGCCGCTCGATCGTGATCCAATGGACCACGATCTAGGGTTTCCGGCAGATGGGCTAAATGGGCCGCGCGGACGTGGGCCAAGAGCGCATATTAAATGGGCTTGGCCCTTTACTGTGCAACTGATTTTCCCCCGGATTTATCAATTAGAATAATTCTGGTAATTCGATTAAATGGTTTTAGGCAATAAACATTCCAGGAAAAATCCAATAAAATTCTCAAAAATACTTTGGGGTATTTTGAACTTAAATAAAATATTTTTGGCAAAACTTTATGTTAACTTTGCATAAATTTAAATAGTTTTCCACGAAAGGCCAAAATACTTAGTTTGCAATTATTTCAAATAAATTCAGAAAAACCAAATAAATTTCAGAAAATCGCCAAATGCACAACTAGGCAATAAAATAATATTTGAGTAAATTTTAGGATGTTACAGGAAGGAGCCACCTGCTCCTGTATGGTCACTTCGAGCGGTCATGATCGTAGGGCGCGTGGCTAATAGCCAGCGGAGGGCCCGATGCTTGGCCCTTGGTGGGATCGCCTCAGACTGGTCGGAGGTCGGGGAGTCCGACCTGTGACGGAGGTCGGACGTCCCACTTGGTCGGGGACGAGTGTCCTTTGTGGCCTCGCGGGGCCTTTGGTCGGAGCCGGGCTTGGAACAGTCCGTTCGTTGCCCCGGACCGCTGTTTTACATGGGAGTCCGGGCTAGGGGCGCCGGGGCCGAGGAGGTCGCCGAGATCCGCAATCAACCCGGGGATAGCCCTGCCCAAGCTTGGGAACAGTCCCCCGGGCTCAGAAACTGTCCCCCGAGCTCAGAGGATGACTGCTTAAAGCCCCCCCTCTGGGGGCACGGACACGTGTCAGGATGGCCGATCCCCGACAGATGTCATCTATTGTAGAAGCTGTTTTTACTTTTGTCTTTAGATGACATGGAAGAATATATAGACAGCAGTCATCTCTACTATTTATACGTGCTCTAAATGGATAAGAAAATTGCAAATAACCCCAAAAGTCAATTGGAGTTTGATTTACACTGGCAGATGCCCCCTGCGGGTACATGTTTGCTTGATAATCCCCCTAGCACCATCTTTCGTGCTGACACGGCTTTTTTTTTTTTGGTGATATGGATTCTCTTGGGTTGATCCGAGATGTTCCAACGTGGCACGTGAGGTTAAGTTGCATAGCTCGGATTCGGATGGATGGGCAGGGAAAATGTTCATGTTCCTTTCGCTTCTTGAGACGAATCTGTTGAGGAACCTCGCTATCGAATAGTCCGGGGTTCCCGAACAGATCTGAAGTGGAGAACAGAAAGAGAGAGACACACGTGTTTAGGGAGAGCGAAAGCGGAAATTCTTTATTGCTAATGAATTCTGTCTTGTACATGGGGGGGACCCCCCTCCTCCTTTTATAGCGCTCTCTAGGGTTTCGGCATAAGAGACCACATGGGCCTGCGATGGGCTTTAGGGTTTCTCAACAGAATCCAATCAAGACGTGGATACGACAGATGAGGATTCAACCCGTTGAAGGGATATGGCTTGGATTTAATTAACCATACCGCACCTAGTCCATGATCTAGCGGAGCTAACTCAGATCCAAGTCTCGAACTGATTAGAGGTTATTGAATTGATTTTAAATTTTTTATAAATTTTTAATAAAATTTATCTGATTTTTCATGCCAGGTCTAGATGACCTGAGGTCTGATTCCGCCCCGCATCGAAGTGTCCTACCATGAAGTACCTGTCACAAAAAAAGGTGAGGCATGTCAATCGGCTGTGTACTTGTTATTCCTATCTAAAAGGAATTAAAGCCTTTTATTTATAAACGGATCTTTTAGGTACAGATAGTCATCTAATTAAAGCCAGTAATGTATATCATGATCTCCTTTGGTTTGCAAATAAGCATGTCATTAAAATATAGTACTCCCTGCATTGATAAATATAAGGTATAGTTTGAATGATCTTATTAAAAAATATAAGACGTATATGTAGATTTAATGAGCCTTTCTATTTATACCTCTATTTATTCTCTCTCAACCATATACATTTATTCATTATCTCTCACCTTTTAATACAATTATAAGGGATATGTAAGTCATTTTCTCTTATACCTTTCTCAATTTCACTACAATCTTAATCCTTGTGCAAAGTCAAAATACACCTTATATTTATCAACGAAGGGAGTAACTTTTACGTGGACTGTTTTTTAGAGATTAGCGTCCAATTAAATCCAGAAATTACTCTGCCGTCTATAAATACCGAGGATGGAGGAGGAGACGGAACTCGCAAATACTCTACAGACAAAACAAATCCACTGTCAAAGTGCGACATGAAGAGCGGCGCCAGGGTGCCCGTTTTCATCCTCCTCGTCCTCGGAAGCTTCGCCGTTGTGGCACAATGTAAGCAGGCAGTCGCAAAACCAAACCCCTTATCTATATCTTATGTTGTTAAAACCAATAAAAACACACATACATTCAAGTTGATTCCAACTACGTAGAGCTCTCGTCGAATCATTGAATCCATCGGTTGACATCGACTCGACTGACGCTCAAGTTGCTCCCGGTGTTTTTCTTTTGCGCCATTTTTGGAATAACCACATGCAGGTGGCAGAACGCACGGCGTGGAGGAGGCAGGCGGCGCAGATTGCTACCCGGCGAGCCGTCCGGGCGATTGCGATCCAGCGTCACAGAGCTGCCCTCGACAGTGCCACCCTCCGGCTAGTCCGGCCGTTTGCTCGAGCCATGGGAAGAACGACGGATGCTACCAGTGTGGCCTGCCGGGTATGGCGGAGTGCTACTACCGAACAGTCGACGAGTGCCGGAAATACTGCGTAACTTAAGTGACAATCGCTGGGCTCGTCCGTGTGATCTAGAGCAAAAAGAACGCGGGTCATGCGCGTGTGTGCGGTGAAACTTAAGTCTCTACTTTCAATGCCTATGTGTTACTACAGAAAATAAAATTTGTAACGAAACATAAAGGTTAAGGAATAAAAAGAAAATTTGGCTACAAGATCAGACGTGATTGAAAGCATATTAATATACATGCGAAACAATCAGATTGATCCTCCATCTATTGATCAAGTGGTTGTAGAATATGAAATTTGGAGCTTATTTTGAATGAACATGTCAATGGTCAATTTAGAAAATTACCTGGAATGCTTGGTGGTGATGGAGCAACAGGCAGATCAAAAGCCACCTGCAATATTCAGAATGCTTACTGTTAAACAAATGCCATTTTTCCACATGTGAAAACTAATATCTGAACTATTTCGTGGTTGATAGAAAAGATTGCTAAAATTTCAACAAACAAAAGAGAAGAATCAAAAACACATGAGAGAATAGTCACCCTTATTTCAAGGGAAAGAAGTATACAGTACCAAAACTAATCTCACTTCCATGGGAATGGAACAACCCTACAAATTACGCTAATATGAAATCTCTACAAATTAAACCAGCCAAACAAAAAGCATGAAAGAAGAACCAGAGCAAACATAAGCATATACTACGTCGTGTATGAACAATGGTGGAAACACTAACATATCAAGAATTTCCCGGATGTTTTGCAACGGAGGTCACTTCTTGGTTTGTGACTTGGTTAGAAGGTGATACACATATATCTGTACAAGCATTACATTAGTAGGTAACAACATTTTTTCATAACAATATTTAAACTGAAAAGGTATTAACAGTAATACATATAACATAGGAACACACTAAACACCAAACACAGTAAACAA
The DNA here is from genome assembly GCA_036346275.1 of Otatea glauca. Lineage (NCBI taxonomy): Eukaryota > Viridiplantae > Streptophyta > Magnoliopsida > Poales > Poaceae > Otatea > Otatea glauca. The sequence goes on from JAYEVK010000392.1 coordinate 122,392, forward strand.
AATAGGGTGCACCAGAAATCCCATCAGCACAACCAGTAAATGACAACCTCCTAGTTAGCTGATTTGTCAACCATTTGGACAGAGCCCTACAAGACAAACTCAATAATGGACACTTGATCCTGACATAGTCTAAACAATTTCCAAGTGATTGTTGAAAACATCTCATGCACACTACTCCTTAAGTCATATATGGCTATAATGATATTTGAGAACCAGATTAACAAATATAGCTACAACCATGTTAGAAGCTTCAGCCAAGCAAGCCCACAGCTAGAACACAGCACAAATCTCATAAAAACCAATTCATGCTTAATGGGGAGAACATATCGCATTTGACATCAAGTTTATTTGATTCAACATCCTTGGCCTTCATGCAAATTTCTTCATTCTTACCCCCATCGAACAATCCAATCTCCACATATAAAACCAAAAAAAAAAGATGCAAACTGAAATTTGCAGCCATTGAAACCTGCTGTGAAGAAAGCTACAAAAGCCTCTTTGGCTGATTTTTTTTCTTCACTGAAGCTATCTTCTTTAGGCTGTTCTTCACATCCACAAAAGTTGTACCTTCATTAGCTTCTGCACTGGCAGCCTTCTCTGTCCCATCAGCTGGTTCCTATGTATCTTTTGCCTCCTTTGAATTGTTGTCTTTCTTATTTTTCTTCTTCTTGGAGTTCATGCTCTCTGAAGGAGCAGGTGCATCTTCCTTTCTGTCTCTGTCACCAGTTTGATTCACACCCTTCCTCTCGGCTGCAAGAATGTATAGCATGTAAAAACAAAATCCAGAGAAGAAGTAGTAGAAATATTGAAAAATTGCATGGATATATCTCGTCTAGAGTTTGAAGGATGTAACTTCTATGCATCACAATTTTCCCCATGAAATTGGCAAGCCATGTACAAACAGCTGGGAATATTATCTCTTCAGTCTAGCAACTTATGATTGCAACATCTTTACAAATACTGGAAAGATCATCAAAGTAGAGTCAACCTTAATTCTCAACACAAATAAAAATATAGATAACAATGGAATGAAGGTTCATACTGGAGAGAAAAATATAAATGCAGAGAAAAAAAGATGTTTGTTAACTGTTCTTAAACAAGACAAATTGCAATAGCAGCAATCGATAACACCCAAGAGAAAAAGAACTCAATTGGACAGAGATATTAGTTATATTCGTCGAAGATGTTAAATATGTCAGTAAACCCAGTGCGTCGAGCGATTGGCCCTCGGCCATCCTGTACACCGCGCAGCACGCCAAGATGATGCGATACCAACATACATTATATTTCAATTCATATTCCTTTTACTAATCATGTTTTCTTGCAGTACGACCGTACGAGCCGTATCTACGAAGAAAGTTCCACTGCAGTATGGCATGCGGCCCACAACTCTAGGTCCAGCCTAATTGGGGTCCTACATTCTATCATAGACGAGTCTAAGGGCATCATGAAGGTATTGACATGCGGCTGTCACAGTGATGTTGCCGTACGGGGTGGTGAGCGAGGCGCTCGTCCTTCATCTCCCAGGCCATCATGCCCGAGCATGGGCAGAAGATGATTGAGCTTTGCACGATCGTCTTCCTCTCAACCTAGCCATCAGGAATCGCAGGTACGACACGTACATTTAGCTGTCATACTTTGAACTACCCACCAAACTAACCTATTTGCTAATGCTATATCCTTTTACAGCGTGAGCGTAGAGATCAATCTCTCATGCCTTCGTCGTCTAGACCCGATCGAGACTTGCCTGAGTCCTCGCGGGTACATTTATCGCATGATTTAGGCTTCGGCCAGGCCTATACCCCGCACGCCTTCCATAGTTTCGATGCAGGCACGTCATCTACGCAGGCGCTATATGAGGTACAATACCTTTGATTGAAGTTATTTCCTGCTATTGAACATAAATTTCTTGGAGGTACCTAACATTTCCGTTCGTATAACATTTTTTGCAGGACATGCGCAGGGATCAAACTCTCCTTCCACCGTCGAGAGCTGCTGAGATACATACACCCACTAACGTGGACACCCCCGATCAGTACTTGCCACCAGCAAGCTATGGTTGGGGTACGTTTGCGACCCCCGCTTACCGCAGCACCCACCTCAGCGGACTTGGTTGGCACCAGGGCAGATATGTTTGTGTAGCTCAAGTTATTCCCAACACGACGTTGTGCTAATAATACCTGTGCGCAGATTTCACGGGACGAGTTCTCCCAGTGGGCAGCGCAGTCTACGACCCCGCAACACTCATCGGTAAGTGTCTCATGTAATTTAAGCGCACTCACTTTTAAGCACGACACTACCAGTGCATTCCAATGCAGCCTCCCGCGTGGGTGACAGACATGTTGACTACGCAAAACATGGGTCCCAGCCAGCTGTACGACACCCCTCAAGAGACAGAAGACACACGTTACGAGCTACGGAGCATGACACACGAGCCCGACCGGTTCACATTTCTAGAAGACCAACTCCGCCGTCAGCGGAAGCGACGAGAAGATTAGAGTTAACGCTACGAGGCAGCGACTAGTTATAGTGATGTACTTCAGTGCGTACATGTAATTGATGTTTGCCTTCAGCTCATTTGTACTAGTTTAAGAATGATAATCCTTATTACTATATCGATATGGTATGGTTCTTTCATAACATATGATCTTTTGTTTACTCATATTGCCTTAATAAAGGCGATGGTTCATCACGATTACACAACTCATGAGGAGCAGTTTCGTAAGGTCGATTAGACAACTCACGAGGAGTAGCTCTGTTGTCAGTGAGTTCTCACATTGACGAATACTAATAACAGGGGTACCCCAACAGCCCAAAGCGACGAGCCAGCGGCCTCAAGCATATCTCCAAACAACAGCGCGCGCCGCCCGCCATCGACCAATCGCTGCGAGACCGCACAAGACATCGCCCGACCGCTGGGAAGTTTAATCCGACCGAACAGCCCCGACTTCTCTTGGCGGGCGGGATCCCCGACCGATCAGGACAGCGCCCCGACCCTCTTGGCGGGCGGATCTCCCGACCGATCGACAGCGCCCCGACCCTCTTGGCGGGCGGATCTCCGACTCCAACCGAACCAAGGTGACGGACGCCGAGGGTCGCGTGTCAGTCCTCATCGCCTATCACACGCCCTCCGAATGAGGTCAATCGAGTGACTATACAAGGCGGTGGCTCCTTCCCAAGAAGATCCGTGATCGCAGAAGACAAAGCTTCCACCCCATCACCTACCACGACAAGATTTAACGCACGCCTCTCCCGAGGCAGCACCAACGTCACGCACCGCGACGTCATCATTCGCAAGGATCACAGAGGGCAAGTACGCTATTTCCCGGGGAATACCTAACCTCCCTAACCACCAAAGCTACCAACCCAAAGCATGGGCAAGACGGTGGCTACCACCACAGGATTTAAGGACCGGAGCTCCTAACATAGGTCACCTCGCTCTTCCCCCCAACTCTCGATGTAACCTGCCCCTTCCTTCTGTATAAAAGGAGGCAGGACTAAACGATTCAAAGGGGGGACACATAAGAACACGAGGAGACTAAGTCATTTAGGGGCTCGGTCTCAGAAACATAGTGCAAAAGCAATACATATCGCCATCCGAATCGAGTAGGGACTTTCAACCAACCAAGATACATCTTGGACTCACGAGTCTAACCATTCAGGAGTGGAACGCGCGACCCTTAGACTTATTAAATTTACTTGCCGCCGAAAAACGCCGGCGCTTGGCGCGCGCTGTAGGGGGCTTCGCGCCTTCGCTACCATCTCCGGATTCCGCTTATCTCTCGATGGCATCCACCCATCGCGACGGAGATGATCGCACTGGGAACCGGATCCGCTTGCCCTCGATTTCGGCCACACCCGACGGAGGGCTCACGCCGCTTCGCGCCTCGGAGGACAGCGCCACGAGGGCTTGGGCGCCCTCTCCGCGATTCGCAGCTCCGCCTGGGCGCCGCAGCCCCCGGCCGAACCCGAGGAGTGCTCCGCCACGGTCGGGCGAAAACTCCCAGAGGCTCGGGCAGTGACCATGTCACCCCGTAGGCTCGCGATCGTGGCGATGGTCGGCTACCCGCCGCCTCCATCCACGAGCCATCGGGAAGACTCTTCCGCCATGACTCCAGCTCCGACACGAGTATCTCGCCGCAAAGCAGACTCTCGCGAGTGCAACATGGCGGCACCGCTGATTTGCCGTGGCCCTCGCGCCGCGGGCCTCCGTCCGTCCGCGCACTCAGCGCAGGAGGAGGAGTACCAGCCATGAGCGCATCAACGCGCCGCACTCCACCGCGCCGAGCTCCAACAACAGCCGCAAAGAGTTGGAGGAACGAAGAATCGAAGCTGACCGGCTCCAGCCAACTCGAGCAAGAGGGGCTCGAGGCCCGCATGTGCTCGGGCGACGCACAAGACGCTGGCGTTAGGGCACACCCCAAAGAGCGGAAGGGCACGACGGTCCTCACTTCTTCCCCACGCCACCAAACGCGGCGCGCCGAATGCCGCTCGAGGCCTTCCGAGCCGACCGACCCGGAGGCCAAGGCCACTTACCAAACCTCCGGGCCGGTAGAGCACGCGCCGCAAAGACATGCACGCCCGGCCTCCTATCGCCCG